>JAUZST010049206.1:0-25125 GCA_034779995.1 Parotocinclus haroldoi | reverse complement strand
CTTCCACAAAAAGACGTTTTTAGAACACTGAGTTACTGGATCGTTCATGTGATGTCACAATACCTGAACATTCTAATTTACCAGGTGCTGTTATAATGCTTGGTTTTATACGACCATATATGGTCAATCCACATCTTAATACAGCATGGGGAGATATATTTTTATATCTGTATAAAGTACTGTGAAAAAATCCTAGGTTAAAGTCCTAGATCCATTAGATTAAATAAACTACTGTTTTAGCTTTAGTATGCTGACCATCTATAATTATTTCTTAGTCTCTTTATTAGAATACATCCAGAAAATGCTGGAAATTTGTCAGCAGTATTAAATAAATCTGAAAAACAGCTTCTATAGGTGTCAGTAGTGAGCAGTTAGTGTGACCTCCCCTTACACTTAAGCATTAGCAGCATCTGGTAGCTTCATATAGATTCCATGTTAAACCTTCTACATTTTAAGAAGCTATTTTGAAAAGGTAGCAGCCAAGAAACCACTTTTCCGATGAGAAACAGGATGAACAGATTAAGATATGCTAAAGTTCACAAAGACTGGAATGAAGATCAGTGGAAAAGAAGATTATGGCATGATCAACATGTTATACATGGTCATAATACCATTACTAAAAGTCTCCTAAGACTTTTGCACAGTAGTATAACTGTATTATTTATTTATTTATTTGGGAATTTAAAAAAACAATTCCAGAGTAAGTCTAACTTCAGCGTCTCCACTTTCAATACCACTCTTAGCACTGTTTATATCAGTGGAGTAAATTGGACTGTATTGTCCTATTCTATAGTTTTACATTCTCATAATGTTATATGTAACATAATATTGTATTCTCTTTGATTTATTTTACATAATACAAAGATTTATTTGCATATATAACATGTAGGCTGCCCAAGGAAATCAGATACTTTTTTGAGTCTTGGTCCTTTATAACTTCTAACCAACTTACCGCTGTTGCCCCAGGCTTTTTCTCTGTTATTTAGGCAGGTCTAGCCAGGAACCTAGTGAAAACAAAAATGACACAGCCGGAGTGTTTGTCTGTTTCACATTTTGAAGGTGCACTTGGGAGGCAGGTACAGACATAAATTTTAGTGAGCAGTGTGTATATACATGACACATCAAACACAGATGATTAAAAAGTGTCAGTATGTGTTTGTGCAGGATCACGTACCGTGTTTGTATAAAACCTTTAAAAAATGAAAGCTCTAAAATTGGTACAGCTTAAGCTGGACTAAAATAGATTTCATAGAGTTGACAACTGGGTTAAAAATCATGATTTACTGCATCACTGAATATTTCCATGTTTATTTATAAGTGATTTAGCAGGGTTTAAAAAAAGTACTTTGTATGTTTTGGTTTCTCATGTCTGAAAGTGTTTTATTCTCTTTTTGCTTTGGTTAGCAATTTGTCATTTATATGTTTTATTGATTATTCATGTATGTGTAGTACAAACCATTATATATTATTATATATAGCCTCAGTGTCATGGATCTATACCTCTTGCCCTCACAAAGGCGTCCTGTTTCAAAAGTTGAGTTAGAAAGGCTGTAATATTTTTACCTACATTTAGCAGTAGTACTTTTATACTTCCACGGACCACACTATATAAACTGTACTTCTACTTGAACATTTTTAAAAAAGTAATTAGTAGTATGTTTACTTAAGTACAAAACGTGTGTGTGCTTCTGCCCCTTACTAACCAAAATTCCTCCACATTCCTGATATGAATGATATTATGGAATGTATAAGTAAATAAGTAAGTAAATGTCATGTTTAGATTCTGCAAAATAATACACAAAATATCAAATACAAGTTTATATGCACTTAAAGATCAATCACAGTGCTTGTGACATGATTTTAGCAACTTGTGGACACAGAATGAAACTAGATCAGGTCACATAATGGACTTTTGAGTGATAACATTGTATTGCTTTTGTTTACAGTCTTCAATTAACTCAATCCTCATCTAACAACAGCAATAATCCAGCTCATAGTCACAGAGAGGGTTTACAGAAAAGCTTTAAAGGCACACTAAAACACAGTCTTGTGTAATATATTTTCTCACACCTCTGGCCTTTTAAAGCAAATTGTCACTATAATAAATAAAGAAGCGTCATATACCTGAAATATTCACATGATGGCACCAGTTAATACAGTGTTTGTTAAAATGTGTAAACAGTGTACAAACTATGTTTGAGCATGTTCAGAGTAGAGTAAAAGAAAATACTGAGACCTAATGATGCTACAATGGTCATTAAAGTCCATAAACTATGAATGCTCAGCACTGCATGTTTATAATATGTGCTTGTTTTAACATAACTGCTTACATTTACATACTTACATATGTTTTTCATTTTATATTACACCCATCTCACTTAAATTAATATACTGGAACGAGTTGGGGATTTCCCCATACTTAATTTATCCTGTCATAGGTCCTGTTATCCAAGTACCAAGTACCATCTTCCACAACATAGTGCCCTAATTAACAGAGTCATTTAAGTTCTATTTGATTTACATTATTCAATGTCATGTGATTCAGATGAGTCCTCTGACTCAGTCATCTGATTTTGTTTCATATGATTCTGCTTAATTAGAATCAGGCTGTGTCTAAAAATACATCCGCATCGGGTTAGGCCGCTCCTTTCTTAGTCACAGCCAATCAGTTGTGCCAACAGAGTGCCAATACATGTTAAACACCTTAATGCAAACATTTTAAAACTTATTCATTAAATTTGAACATACTTGTTAGTGTGTACAGATCACAGCGTCTTAAGAGAGACCAATAGTGACATAATAGACAGAGAACAAAAGTCCTGTTGACATTAAACTACATCACAAATTAGGAAGGGTTTTGAAAATACAGAATGAAGAAAATATTTTCCCATAAGAAATAATGGATATAGAGGTTGTGTCGTCTGAATAATCATTATCAGAACAAGTTCCTGAAACAAGTGACATTCAAATAAAGAGGTCTGAACATATTTTTGAGCGTTATTCTGACTGAATGTAAGTGGATTGTGAAGAAAACTTGCATAACATTATGCAGTGTAATGAATGTGTGTTTGTGTGTGTGTGTAAATCACTAGTTGGTACACTGCAGTTACACTGTGACACACACTACTAAGTGCTGTGCTCTATAAAGTCATTTATAAAGTCAAATCATTTAATATTACCAATTGTAACCATCTCAATGGCACATTAAATGCTACTCATGAGGGCCATCACTGGCAACAAAGTAATAGAGGGGTGAAATAAGGGATTCGATACAGAGGACGTGATCTGATCAGTTGAGAAGCTCCAGGTAGGTGATGGGTACTTTGCCTTTCTGACTCCCTCTTTCTCCCATCAGCCAGTCAGAGTCCATTCCAGGCTCACTGCTTACTGTGATCACCTGAGAAACAGATTTCTTATCAGATGTGTATGTGTATTAATACTCTCAGCTACCACTGATACAGTTTATTCTTATTCATGTAGGTATAACAAAGTATCATACATGTATACCAATTTGATACTAATACGGGTACGACTCGCCTTAATCAATCAATGGATTGGCCTTATCAGATCACTAGTTGTTAATTAAATACCTTCAGTATAGCGCTTTCACAATTATCACAAAACAATCTAATGCACAATTAAAGCACAATTCTGCATTATTAAATAGAAGTCTGTGGTATAATTAAATCACTGTCATCACTCACTGTCTTTTGAGCATTTCCTATTGTTGTTGGACTGATGAGTTTGTTTATAGAGTACAATTTGTATGGGGGGGAAGGGGGAGGGTCGAAACACAGCACATCAAGTTTTGAAAAAACTGACACTGACACCGACTCCAAACCTGACGAATTGTGATGCTGCATACATTTTTAATCCAAGTCTGTTAACTTGAGTCTGGTTTCTTGTTTTGACAAATTAAAATCAGAGCTTGGTTTTCAGGCAGAACAGTTCGTCTGGTTCAGAACAACGCACAAGAGCTTATATGACACGCTCATGCTGACTTAATAAAAGGCTGGGAATTGATGGTGATAAATCTCACAGAGACTGTATGGAATCATTTCCTTTATCTGAGAGCATTCTAAACTGTTTGTGCCCACAAAAAATACACAAATTCTAATATGCTTCCAGCTCTAATCTGTGCTCAGGTCTTGATTTTTTCAGTTGATGATGTGAAAAAAATACGCATTAAGAGAAGAGAAATGTAAAAAAAAATAAATGCAGACAGGGAGTTTGAGAGTTTAGACCAAAAAGAAAATTTTTAAACCTGAGGTGTGAAGAAGGTCCCACTACGTTTGAAATCATCATACTGCAGTATAGTGCAGTAGTGCAATTAAGTACAAAACCTACAGTTATATTGCAATGTTTTTGCGATGTTACTTGCAGAACATTCTAATGCTAATTTTGAGCCTTGGTTACTAATAAAAGGTTTAGGTAGGAAGTTCCTGCTGTCTGGTTCCTGGATGGTAAATACCAACGTCCGAGCTCTTTGCTGTGTTGCTGATCTACAACAGAAGTATGTTTGTATTGATAACGATTGTACATGTTATCTTGATGTAATCTGTGCTTAATATTTAATTTCTCTTTTCTCAAAACAGGAAGTTTGTGAAGGTTTTCTGCAAGTACGGAGAACCTGGCGTTTTCAAGTCAAGTCCGATTATGTTTCTATAGCGCTTTTCACAATGGAGCATTGTTACAATTTTACATTACCTTCTAAAGCCAACTCCAAAACTCCAAAAAACTCCCTAAACATTATAAGAAAGACATCTTGGGAGAAGCAAAACAAAAATAGGTTCCAAACCAGCTTGGGTGGCTTAGATGTTTAATGCAGGAACTAAACTAATTTATCTAGGCAAAAAAGTTTGAAGTAATTGTAATATGAAGTAAACATTAACAGATAAATACAATATAGAATAAAATATGTAGCATATGTAATATTCCAAAAATCTGACCTACAGTAACCTCAGAGCTTCAGCACAAAAAAATACAAACATATTTGCAAAAGAAAATTGCAAAACCAATGCAACGTGAAAATGCTGGCCTGATATAATTTGTTAATGAGGTGATATTTAATTTCATTTCTAATGAATATGAAGAGGATTCCATAAGAACTGCTGGATAATCTGATCCTGACCATGTCCCATCACTGTCAATGTGTTTTGTCACTCTTGGGTGACCATACACCCTACTGAACAGTTAATATGGGGGCACTCTCGTCCAGTTTAACATGCTTCTGTTCACCCCAATGAATATATCACTTTCTACTTAATCTGATAATTTGCTCATTTGCTTTTCTTGTGATCATGAAATATATTTAAATGTTTCTTTTTTTGTACTCGCTTCATATTAATTTTGAACTATCCCCTCATATTTGTGAGCAGTCTAACACCAAGGTTCCTAGAGAACTCTCACTATCCAAAATGGACAGTGGATATAACCTCACTCACCTCGTCAGCCAAAAGGGAGAGCTCACTGTTGCTGGCTGCATCGTAATCATAGAGCACACGAGCTTTGCGTGGACCACGGGAATTACGCAGCTCATTAAGACTTGGCGAACTCTGAACAGCAGTTACGGTAGGGGCAGGAGTCGTGTTCAAAGCAAAAGGTACTGAGGTTCCAGCAGAGTAAGTGAGTGGCTGGTTATTATTAGAGGAGAATGCTGAGGGGAAACTGGAGGAAGAGACAAATGTGTTACAATCTGTTGAGAAATACCAGTAAAACAGAAAAACAAAAAAAACATTAAGAACCAAAGATTAAAAGCCCAGATTAAAATATTACACCAGGCTCACCATAATAGAGGAAACTGCTTTTTCATAATATGATTCCAGCTGAAACTGATTAGACGTTGGACCACATCCAAAAAACATTTTCTGTTCTCTTGAATATTAATCTAATTTATCTCACCCAGAAGTTAAGTGACCCAAAGCTTGCATAGAGCAAATACACGACTGACTAAACTTAAGAATAGGGGGTTAGGGGATAAGGAAACATCCCCTAATTTTGTAAGCAAAAATGTGTGTGACAGTACGAATAAAAGCAACACTAGTTCTAAGAGACTGCCAAACCTGCTGAGCTGTTTCTGTAGATTCACCATGTACTGATAACACTGAGCGTAAAACGTAGCTTGAGCATCCACAAACTCATTCAGACACCTCAGATGATGAGCCTGTAAGACACAGTTTTAACAGGATCAGATAAATCGACAATTGGATCAAGCATCAACTTCACCTACAACATTTCTTTATTTTCTGATCACAATGTTTTTGTTTATATTCGTCCAGCTAGCAGATGCTGGCGGTAACATACGTGAGTGCTGCTAATCCCCTCCAGCAGTAACCTGGTGATCTCGGCCTGACGCTCAAACTCACTCTGAGCTACCTTTAGCTCAAGCTCTGCCTAAGAAACACACACAGAGACACAAAGACACACAGTGTGGATATAAATAATACAGATGATCCAGAACATATTCAGACCCATTCAGTTTGCGCAGACTTTGTGTTACATCCTGTTTGCTTTAATGATCCTTGAGCTCTTTCTAATTTATCTGTGGATAATTATACAGACTGTACCACAATTCACACTGTACATCTGCATTAAACAAAATCCAAAGTATGAAGCTAAATGAACTGTCCGCGATAAAACTGTGACACGTTATAGATCAGGGCAAGACCATAAAATATTTATAACACTCTGGGGGTTGGGTTGAGTTTAGGCTGATGATGAAAATTAAACACCTTTAGGGAGTTTAACGAGGGAATAAAACAACTATGGTTATTGTGCTGAAAAAATTGACCAGAAGGTACAACAAAAATGATGTCTATGATGATGTTCTCACATATCTGAAGTGCAGCCTATACTAAACAGATTCACTGTGTGACACCTGCTTTGCCATCTTGCAATACTTAGAAGCTTTTCTTATGTAAACAAAGTAAATAAATAATTCTCTTATTTCCATTCTTCTTGAACATTTTGGAGCCTGTTTTTGAACAGAAGTGTGTCGTTATACATAGCATACACCTACCACCGTGAGATGAGATGAAAAAATGCTGCAAAGTGAGTGCAGAGTAACTGTTTAGAAAGTGAAAAGCCCACTGCGCATGAACCAACTGAATAACAGTGTTCGTTCTTACCTGCTGGACTTCCCGAGCCCAGAACTGATCAGCATTGAGAAAGAGGAACAATTATCAGGCTGATATTTACAAAATAGAAAAATGCAACGACATAAGCTCGTGTGAACTAAACACATTGCTTCTTTGCCCAATAAGAACAACACTGATGAACTACTGTATAGCTATAATAATGGAATAATTACAGATGCAGAGCATCTCCTACAGCTGCACACATCATGAGCTCTAACATTGTGTTAATAAAAAGTGTTTATAACATTTTGTTATAGAGTTTAATTGTAATATGAATATTGCTGTATGGCTACAACATCCACATGCAACAAACACCACATTTCTCATGAACTAAAGCAAAACAAGGAGGGAGTAGAAAAGACTGAAACACAAACACAGCTGCACTGAAATTTCAGCCAGTGAAACAGCACAGAAATTGACTGTGAAAGTGACTTGCTCTTTTTAACTCAGCGTGTTCAGCGTTACCGTTTCAGACAAGATTTATATTTAGGTGCATCATTAACATATATATGACGACTACAAATAATCAGGACAAACCTTCAGCCATTTGACATGCAAGAAGGAGAATGAGTAAGCAAAGTGAGAGACGTACTCCAGTCCAGGAGGAGCAGAAGTGAACTCCTGTGTAATGAAGCAAAGCGGGAAGAGAAGATTTCAAACAGCACATGGTTAGAAAAGAGAAACTGAGTACCAAAAGAGAAGAGTTTTTGTTCTGCTTTTCCTACGATACTTTCCTTACCCAGACATGCACTGCAGACAGAACTTCTGCACCAATGTTTATGAAGGACAAACTGCTGCGTGTCAGACAATGACAAAGTACCAACACAAACCAGAACGAAAACAACCACTACAACAATATCATCACATAATGCTCCACTGCCACCATATCAAATCAGATTCGATCATCTTACTAAATAATCACTTTCTACTGAATGTGTGCTGTGGTGGTGTAGCAGTTAAGGTACTGAACTTCTGAGCAGAAGCTTCTAAGTCTAGAACTGCCAAGCTGCTACTGTCAAAAAGCCCACAATTGCTTTGATTATACCCCGTCAGTCTGTATCAACTGGACGCCATTCTGGAGAAAGCAAGCAAAATTTATATGACTTATTGTAAATACAGTCCTTTTTCAATTAGTCCAAGGTGTTCTTTTACTTTCAGTTTGCATCAAACATGGGCAACCTTAATAAAACAATAAAATGGTTTAATCAGCCAAACGATGGAGATATGGTATTTAAGACCCAAAACAAATTTTTTTAGGGAGCAATAGGCATATTATATTACTGCATTATTGTATTATATTATGTTTATTAAATCAGGAGATGGGTGCGATTTCAAATGGTCCCTCAGTCTTGGCGCCGCTGTTCTATGGATAAAAAATGTGAAACTATGGATAAAAAAAAAACTGCGTATGCCTCAAAAGTTTTACAGTTTTGCTTTATTTATTTTACTTATGACTTTATTTTTAATGTAATATTATTTCTTATTTCAAGTCTTTGCATTTATTATTATTACTGAATTTAATTCCTTAATTCCTTTAATTTCTGCTTTCAGTCATTAATTACATAGGAATACAAGTGGGGCAAAACGGCATTGGGAACAGATCAATCCTATTTAAACTAGTTTTTACGGGAAAATTCGATTCAAATGAATCTCGATTCAGCCTTCAATTAAGTACAAAACCTGAGGTTCAACTGTATCTGGTCATTATCGATTCACTTTAACAAACAAGGTCTTAATATTATAACAGGAATGAAAAAAAGAATTCAGCTAATTATTTGGACCAAATAATTAAATTGTAAATTGTGTTTATACGTTTATGTACCTGTCCTATTGTAAGTAGTACTCATTTGTTTGTCCCTGTATATTCTCAATAACTCATAATTATTTAATCTGGTTCACATTCACTCACTGAGTGTCTATTCGTCTGGCTGATCTTCTAATACATTACAGCTGCATAAACTGTACTTATGGTCTGGTCAACGTCCATTTTGAACCTTTCTTTTACATGGAACATAATGTAAGTGTTAAATGGTGCACAGCTATAGTTTTATTTGGTCTTTTATCTTAAAATCTATGCTAACTCTTAGTGAGACAACAGCTATTCTTAGGTGAACAAAGCAGATATTGTAACAGATTAATAAAAAAAAATACTCCTCACTACTACACATTAACAATCAATTCAAAATCTAATCCTTAAACATCATGCAATTACTATTATTACAGATAAACATGAGTTTTACTGACACCAAGTGAAGCTGCAGTGTTACTGCTATAAATGAGGCTGGTTAGTGTAGTACAAATGATAAATATCTCCAATAACTTACATCTCTCATCTTATAACTAATATTTTATATATACATTCGCACACTCGCACACTCACACACAATAATTACTCACTGTAGCTCGGGCATCTGCTACTCGAGCTTTTTTCAGCCGTGTTTTAGCCGCATCCAGGTCCAGACGCTTCATCTGTAGCAGCTTACGTTCTTTCTGCAAAAACATAATCACCAATCGTAAATACACAATCTGCAGTGGTTCTAAAATGCTCGTCATGTCCAAACTGAGTAAAACGCATCACAACAACAGCTTTTGATTATGGTTTACTCAAATTAAATTTGATAATAAATCACGTTTATCACCCTCAAACATTTGGTGCCCTGATTGTGTAGTATGTGGTATATAGACTGTAAAGTCGTCAGGTTCAGACACAGCACATAACGACTACGTCACAACGACATTTTTCAAGCTTATCATTACAATATTTTTGCAAAAATGTTTTAAATAAATAGTAATTAATGTAAAAGTAAGAGAAAAGATTAAAAATATATATTTACATCAAGACCTAAATGATGTCCTAACTCAAAATTAGGAGATAAAGGAAATAAACCAACAAACTGGCAGAAACAAAATAAAAAAGCAAAATTTTGTTTCTTCAGGTGCAATATAAACATCTTCTCTCTTTAACTGACCTTCTGCAGTTAAATTAATGATTTCCAAGTACCTCTACAATGAGTTAGATCTGTATAAACTAAGCCTAAACCAGATATTTCTTTACAGCTCTTAAGATCTGTCCAAACACTTTTAATTACTCCACTACAACTCTTCATTTAACTTCCTTTTAACTTTTTGACTAAAGAATCATCAGTGCTGAGGATGCAGTGTGTTCCTCTGCTTACCAAGATGGTTTTATAATCTCCCTCAAGGAAGTTCCTTAAAGGAGTAAGGAAGTTGATAGCTGAACTCTGGATGAACTCTCTCTCTGAGCTGCCCAGATGTTTCTCCACTTCTCCACATTTAATAAGAGCACTGCCTGAGAGAAACCAAGTGAATAAGCTGTTAATCAGTGTCTGTGGGGGAAAAAACATTCAAAACTTTCCCAACTTTCAAAACAAACTTGTATGTAACGATGGGTCAGGACATTAACAAAAGAACAATGAAGATGCACAAGATTACTTTGAAACTAGACACATACACTCCAATTTAGCCAATTTAGAGGGACACAGGTGGAGTCTGAGGTTGGGATAAAACCGGGGATTGCTGGTTCCACCCTTTCGTGGCGTAAGCGGAAGAAGGGTTTTTGTTTTGTTTTTCTTTGCAAAACTACATCTCTCAATTTTAAGCTTGCATTACTACTTGTGCAAGCTAAGAACAAACCATGGTAAACCCTCATACATACCTATACCCTCAAAACAAACAACAACAATCAATGAAAAACAAAATAATAAAAGTAGTTATGAAATAACAAGTATTAGTTATATAAAGTAAAATAAACAGTAACAATAATAATAATAATAATAATAATAAGTAACAGATATGCAATGATCAGATCTCTGAATGCCGCTCCATGTACCTATCAAATTTTTTTTTTTTTTAAATTATTTGTGTCTTCATTGTGTCAACAGACATAATCGTAAGATAAACGAGACCATAAGAAAATAAGGATGAAAACCAGACTTTTTACAAAAACCATTACAAATATTACGAGTTCCCATGCCATAAGCTGCGGTAACATAAAACAGCTTCAAATTGCAGACGTTTGTCTTTGGGCAGCAGAAATCATGCTGCTTGTTCTTTTTGGATGATGTTTTAAATTCCTTTCATATTTAAATATAAACAAATTATTCTAATTTAAATTTAAGCTACACAAAATTGTAATTTTATATTGTAATCATTCAAAAGTATGAAATAGTTTATCACCAATCGCTCACAAAGCTGATAAAGTAACTGCAGAGAGACATGTTCCTGTAAGGGATTTTTTATTCTGACAGCGCAGCATGGAGAAACCATCTATACATATATCTTTACATGAACAATTTATTACAGGAGCTAAAAGTTAATAATGATTTTTTAAAAAGTTTGAACAAAAATGTCTTCAGCTGAGGAGCTCAATAAAAATCATTCCAATTTTTGAGTGCAATGAAACAAAAGGTTGCCTTGCTACATCTTTGCTTATTAATGTCTGACACTTTAAGCAAGTAAAATGTTTTTTTAGTAAAAAGTTTACTGCACATCTTACTGTGCAGGTCAGGCTGTAATCATCTGCACAACATTGTTTATACCGTGTCTGTACGTCCAAGAGTTAGGCACATGGTTAAAAATAAGATGATGACAAAGTGTGTGGAATAACAATGAAGTGCTTTGTAAGCTCAAGATCAAGTGAGGTTTAATTTACCGTATGCTGTACCAGGTCCGAACTCGTGTCCTGCGTCGATCATACACTCCCCTAGCAGCTCATGGCTATTGGCTCGCGGTGGGACTTTTCTCTCCAGCTTCTCGTAGAGAAACTCCTCCATCCTAACATCTATCCATTTCACACAAATCAAATTAAATTACACCAAGTAGGTCCATGTGAGACCTTGTGAGATCATTTAATTTATCATCAGTAAACAGTGAAGACTACTGAGAAGATCACCAGGACTGCACTGGCCTCCAGAGCATCTATTACCAAAGGAGAGCTGCCCTATTATAATTTAATAACTGCACATAATACTCATGCTCCCACCCGTAATACTAATATGCATAGTATATATATGGTGGTAAAATTTATATTATTAAGTTTATTACAATGCTCACAAAAATTAGGGGATATTTTATTATGGGGCATTCCATTTTTAAATCTCCCCTGAGTTTCGTGAGGAGTATATTTCTTGCTTCATTGTATTTTTCTTTTTCCTTCTTTTTCCATTTGATATACTTGGTGAGGAGCAAAGACGAATTTCATTGTACACGAAAACCTCACTGTACAAATGATAATAAACTTTCTGATTTTGAATTTCCCTTATACACAGCAGTAATCAGGGTAAACATTTAGACCATAAACACTTAAATGAACTATTATTTTAATCCACCCCAAACATCACTCGGCTCCACAGAGGCTCCTTACTTGGATTGGGCTGCAACAAAACTTCGGTTTGCTTCATGATTTTTTCCGTACAGTGTTTTGTATTGTCGGCTTTCCCGAGCAAGTTCTCCAGATGGGCATCTAATTCGGTTTTCTCTGCTTGACCAAGTTTCTCCTCTGTGAACTTATGAACAAAAACAGAAGATGTGAACAGAAATGTGGAAAGTCCATGATGATATAAACGTAATCAACAAAACAAAGTCACGTTCCACTATTCATTTTATAATGTTGAGGTAGTTCCCGTTTTATGTGGCTTGACGTAGATTATTTTGACTTTAGGTTGAGAATTCAATAATACACATTCACCAGAAAATATACTCTTAATTTAGATTTTTCCCTGAGCACGCGATAAACTGTACGATCCACTCAACTCAGCAATGCCCTCATGGCAGGAATGATAAGCACTGGGAAATGTAGTGAGGAAAAGCCACAGTTGTGTTTTAAGCATGTTTGAGGTAGCCTACACCATGATATATACACAGTATGCATTAAACTCCGCATTTGCAATAAGTTCAAATTACAGTTTTTTTTTTTTTCAGAACGTATCCACAACGTGAAACGGGGACTATCTGTATGTGATTCTTTATGCTGCTAAACCTTTTTAAGACACGCTGCCTAAGAAAACAGGGGAAGTATACTGGTCACAAAAATGAGGGGATATGTCGAAGATAAATATCCCATAATGAAAGAGAATAATGAAATGAACATTTTTGTGAGCAGTGTAAATGTCAATCTGAAGAGCTTCTGATATCTACCAACACCCTCAATGTTCGATTTATTCAGTAGTTAATTACTGAGGTAGCAGCTATATGCATTAAGTTGTGGTCTTCAGCGCTATATATATACAGCTGTGAGACAGCAGTTACCATGCTGACGCACACGGTGGTACATTTGATGAAGAAGACCCTGCTGTTAGAAAGGTGCCCCACAATATTGTTTCTATCACAATATACTGCTTACAAAAATTTGAGGATACTTCAAAATGAAATATGTAGAGAGGACAGGTTTTTTTTTATTATGCTACAATGAAGGCTGGTAAAAGAACAAGACTATTTTAGAGCTAAAAGAGTCCTCACCGACAATTCAAGATGAGAAACCTGTGAATAAAGGGGGAATGACTTCTGTTGCGTGGGTATGATTTAGAAACTGACACAGAGTAGAAAAACATTAATAGGTTACAAGATCAACTTCCGTTTGTCCAGCGTATTATTCATTTCTGTGTTCCTAGATTAGAAAGCTTCCACCATTCAGTACATAATGATGTGATTATTCATCTGTGGCAACCATAGGGACATATAATCCGAACTCACAACACACGGGACATGAGAGTGCTTTGAGTGGTGCTGAAAAAGTACCGGTAAACTGTTTTAATCCCAGGAGGGATTTTTTAAAATATTAATTAGTTTATTACACTGATCATAAAACATAGGGTATAAGTTATTATTATTATAAGATATTTCATTTTGAAATGATAATGGCCGAACGCTTGGACACCCTGCTCACATACTACCCATGGAAGCTCTAGAAGCGTATTTATCATCAGGTGTGTGCCTGAAAGTGAGAAACGTCCCTTCATTATCATATATATCGTATAAGGAGAAAGAAATACTGGAAAAAAAATAAATAGGGAAATACATGATTGCATAAATAAATAAATAAATAAATAAATAACGATATATTTGAATGCAGAAATTAATAGTTATGAAAATAAACAAATAAATAAATAACCAAATACAAACATTTAAGTAAACCGTTAATTTAAAAAAAATATTATGTATTGTTTTTGTATATTTATTTATTTAATCATTTATAATGATTATTCTTTACAGTTTTAATCAGCAAACTACTTTTATTAAGCCATATACTTACACTTTTTATTTCCTCCATTTGTTTACTCATAAAAGATTTCAATTAGTTGGCGTCAGGTGAATTATGCTAATAATAGGCTAATTAGATCTAAACTTCAAAACAATAACAAAATACAATAAGCTATAAAAATAAAAGTTTGTGAGCAGTATATTATAAAACGTATGAAAAAAAATTATGTAACCGAGTTAAAGTTATATATTAACGTTTACCTGTACTGCTCGGCTGAGGAAAGTCCCGGCGTCTGCTGCAAACCTCCTGAAATCCATATTTTAATGATGATTAATTAAATAAATATCAGACAGAAGCTAACCGAGCTAACGTCGCGAGCGCGTTTAATGACTGTTAATGACGGTTAATTACGTTTAACCTAACCAGCGGTTCGCTATGAACACGTTTCCCTACGGACGCATTTATTCGATAAACAATGTTACAGTAAATAATCCGAGTTAAACAGGACCATTAGAAACTGAACTACAACTTATCACTTTGTTTAACTCGATCCATTCCACAACATCAAAAAGAAAACGCAACTAGCTGTCAGTGCTAATAACACAGCTATCTGAAGTAACAATCAGAACGGAAGATTTTGACCACGCCCCCTGTCAGTGATTTGTTAAAAAAAGGAAGGGCTGCAATTTTATTGGTCTAATACAATGGCGGCGTGTCAAATTGCCTAAAGCATAGCGAAATAAGCTTAAGACTTTAAAACAGGAAGAGTACAGTAAGAGCACTATTGTAGTGCACTATTTTGGCACCATTTAAAGTGGAACAGGATATGATTTGGAACGCAGCAATTCCGATAGCTTTTAAAGCACGTAGCGCTGAAAATTGAATCCAAAGTGTGTTACTTCGTCTCAAATATTATTTCTTTTTCATCATCACCAGATATTTTGTAAAGACTGTGTAAAAATGTAATAGAAATGCAATATAATAACAACAACAGCTACATTTACAACTACTTTAATTTTTTTGTGAAGCGGTATACTAATGCTACTACTACCACTACTCATACTACTAAAAAACGATTACAACTACTGCTAGAACTACTATTACTGCCACTATTACTAATAGAGCCACTGCTACAATGACCACTACTGCTACTAAAACAACTATTACTACTCCCCTAATTTTTGTGACCAAAACTCTTAGTATTACTCATAATACTGCTACTATTGCTGTACTATCACTATCACTTCTAATTCTACTAGTACTTTTACTCATACTACTACAATTTGGTCATGGCCAGAATTCTAACCCAGTGCTCTGGAGCTGTGAGGCTTAGTGAGGAAAGCTTTTGCATGTCTGTAAAACATGATTTATTTTTACAGTTAGATCCAGAATGCATTTCTTTCTGATGCTGAACAGTGTGACATTTGACAGCACTCTGACTTCCACTGGGTTACACTTTGAGTGGTATTTCAGAAGAGATGTTTGTTACATAGTTGTTAGTTGGTGAACAATACAAACACAGCTGTCTGATGAACCTTCCAACCTCCTAAATATAAAGAATAATAAATCAACAATGAACAAAACCCAGTCTGTAAACAGGACAAGTAATCACACACTGTATCAAATGACGTACAAAAGTCAGTGATGAACATGTACAAATAAATAAAGCAGTCTGGGTGGTGGACAGTAGTCGCATTCGTGTTTTGTTTTTTTTTGTTTTTTTTTATTTTGCTGGAGTAGGTGTTGTGCTGATCACAAGACACTGTCTGATCTTTCAGTCCGAGTGGTCGTGATTAAGCCCACCCTTAAAGTGCAGTCATGTTAAAACATTTTTAAAAATCCAGGCACAAGGAGAACACACAATGCTCCCTTTAACACTTTCCCAAATAAAGGACATCCTCATGTTGGTCCCTCTTGACTGGAACATGTGGCATGTTGAATTATTATAATATGGTACATATATCTGATAACTCCACATGCCTGCAGTGAGAGGATTTATTATTGTTATTATATTATAAGTAATTAAATTATAGAGAATCAAGGGTGAGTCTCTACAGGTTCAGGTTTGAGTTCATTTCTTGAAGGGTGTCAAACGGCCGATATTGTGCCAGAAATGCTTGCGTTTGGGTTCCGCAAGCATGATGACTTGCGGTGACAGAGATGACGGCTTCTGATGGAATGGCAGATCGTAGTAAGGCCGAGGCACCACTACAGAGAAAGGGAGAGTGTTTGAACAATGAGACAAGGTCATAAGAGTGCGTTTCTCACATTCACACTTAACACTAGCGGTAACTGATACAGATAATTATTTTTTACAAATAATTAACATTTTGGACAAGAAGATTTTTTTAGTGCCATAGTGCTCCAACAATCCAACATTTTGTATCATCACCATATAGGAGACCCAGAGCAGTACCCTGCCTTCAGGTCTGGTCAGGCACCACATGCAGATCCCACTGAGATGGCCAGTTGGGGAGGCTGGTCAGGTAGACCCTGCCCAAGAAAATGCGGGATGAGGGAGAAAACAGAAGAAAGAATATACCAAGTATCCAAATTTCTGCTATAGTGCAGGGTGTTTTAATCCACTAACCCACTATTACTGTAGAAGATCTCGTTCTGAATGGCCTCTTACCTAAACCTACAGGCTTGACTTTTCTTATTCAGTGTAATTATGAGATAATGGTTGCATATTTTATAATTATAGTGTTTAGATTAGATACAGTTTGCACATTCTGAGAACGAAGAAAAGGTACGATTTTGAATATACAAGAACTAGACAATTGTGAGATCAAAGCACCCTAGATCTCAAATTGTTTTTCATATTTTACCCATGCATTATTTTAGGCAGGGTTACAAGTGCTATGACACCTATCCCTGTTGGGATAGGTAATGTCGGGACTCGAACTCTGGTCACGGTGGTGGAATAGACTGTTGTTAATAACTAAAATTACGCATAAATAACATATACAATATACATATACAACACAATAATTCAAAATAAAATGTAATCTTAGGGTCAACATGATCAAGCCTCATCTTGATTTGTCTTTTACTAGACAATTCCTACACACCGTGGCCTCAAAGTCTGTTTTCAATTGGTATGATAAAGCAGATAAAACAGAGACAGGAAATTTAAATCCCTTTTTTTAAGATCACATTTTAGTGATCTTACCTTTAGTTTACCTATATGTTAGTTTTTTTTACCACACACACACAAACATACAGTTTAACACACAATGCTTTGTTAAGATGACCTGCTGTATAAGGTTCTGTGTAAAAGGATGAAGGAAAACAGGAATGTTACTGGGACACGAATAAATAAAATAAGCAAGACAGAAAAGGGTGATCAAAAAGTTTGCAAGCAGTGTAAGTGTAGTTGAATATGAAATATGTTAATCCGCCTCGTTACAGGCATTAAAACTTATTAAATGACTAGAGTGAGTAGAGAACATACTTATTATTGTTTATATAATGTTAAATGGTGACACACATAAAACGTAATTATAGTAAAAGATCAATAATATTCCATTGCATACACATAGTATACTTGATTGTTTAGTACACACCTTCTAAACACTGAATGAATTATATTAAATGTGAACAATTTAGTTAAGTATTAGCACCGTTGTATCATTAGTGATGATGATTAAAGTACAGTGATACTCACAATACAATAATAGGGATTTAAAGTTTTATAACTTGAATGTGGTTATAGACATACTACCATTACACTACTTATAATTACCCCAGACTATCGGAGCAGGTCTCTACTCTGAGAGGAGACCCAGGAAATGGCCCGGCGCAGGACACCAGGGGGCGATATAACATCAGGAATCGGGAAGTCAAACGCAGTCTCAGGGGACTGTGGGTAATGAAGACACTTGGAGCTTTTGGAACGTAGAAGTGGCGCTTTAATAGCCAGCAGGTGCTGTAATGCTGTATGTATGTGTGTGTATGTGTGTGTGTGTGTGTGTGTTTTGCAGAAAGAAGATAAAATCAGAGAGGTTAGAGAAATTCGGAAGTATACAATACGAAGAAGATCTGGTACAGATTCATCAGGTTCATCTATTGTCGGTGTTGGGGAATTTACTCAAAAAAGTAATCCGTTACTTATTGCTTCATTTTTTACTGCCTAAAAGTAACTTAATAACAGCCAACAGCCCAAGCTTCAGAAAGTCTTGTTTCTTACATCTTTTGGCAGAATAGGGCTATTCGTTTATTTATTTTGCTTTCTGACAGTTAAGTAAAACAAGTGACTTTATTTATCAGTGTGACTATGTGCACTCCTGTTTCACCATGGGTGAGTTCCCCAGTCTCAGTGCTCCTAACTAGTGGCTCTGTTTCCATCACGTGATGCTGGCCAAGGCACTGGGTCCATTTCAAATTCCTCTACAAAAAGAATCACTCTAAAACTAAAACTACATATAATAACTAAAATACCTACTAGGCTGTATATCAATGTGAAATGATATATTAAATCAAACCTAGAACAGGAATGGTGCAATTCCTAAATTGGTTTATAATTAAAATATTTATAAATTTTTAATATATAATATATTATATATATATATTATATATTTTTAATAAATTTTTAATTTATAAATATTTATTTATAAAAAACAAGATCAAAAGATAAACCTTCAGTTTTTATTATTAGTTATTGACCATATGATTTTTTTTTTTTCAGATAAATGCTATTTAAATAATTGTGGATATTTGGTTTAGATAGTCACAATTAAGGTTATATACAGCCTCAGACCTTGCATCCATTCTTATGTATATTTGAACTTCAGTATTAAACTTCAGAATGAGTATATATAATGTATACATTTTGAAGATTAACATATAGTATGTATATACACAATATTGTGATTTAAATAATTACCACCTTTGGGTTTTCCAGCTGGAGGATTTCTGGACACATTCTGCATGGCTTGCTTTTTCTGCACCTCTGTGATTGAAAACCCTGCAAAAGAAATGTTTTAGAACTGATTAACTTGAACAGGATGCATTAACTAGAGTAAATAACATAAACCAACAGAATCTCTTGTCTCTGTAAGTTATTGTCTCTATTATTCGATTGAAAAAAGTAAGTTAGATTTGTAGCTTGATATCTCACCAGTGTCTCTGTCATGTTGGACCTGCTCTCGTTCATCATTAAAGGCTCTGAGCCAGCGCTGCTTCAGCTCGGGTTTTTTAGCACACAGTAGGTGAATCTCTGCCCCGTCTGGAGAACATAACTTCAGGGCGTTCTTCACTGTCACGTTCAGATCTTTATCTTTTCCATCTTCCACATCCAGCACCTCCATCTGATCCATGTCCAGTCGTCCCTTATAGTATAAAATGTCTCGTCGTAGTAGATCCTGCACACATTGCACACATTAGAAATAGCTTAGTAATGTTAAATATACTCACCTCATAGTTAAACAAACGCTTAAAATACAATTTATCTACAGTACGTACAATAGCTTACAAGTAAACGCTTTTTGACTCTCCTGTAAATTTTAAGAATCCACTAGTTTATGCAACTGATATATAGCACTCTTTAGTGGGTTAACGCATGTCTTTGGAATGTAAGTGGAAACCAGAGTACCAAGAGGAATGCCACATAACACAAGACATGGAGAACATGCAAACTCATTGCACCTGTACTCTGTCAGAGATTTTTTAAAGTTGGAAAGATGTGCAGCCGTAGTTCAGCTATTATAAATATGGGCATGTGGGACTGTGGTGGACTAGTGTTTAAGTTACTGGACTATGGACGTGAAGGTAAAGGGTTCCTCTGCCAAGCTGTCATTGTTGGGTCCTTGAGCAAGACCTGTAACCCAATACTGATTGGAGATTAAGGTATCATTATAAGTCGCTATGATGTCTGCTAAATGTTAAATTTCGTACTAAATAGCATTAATCTGAAAGTACCTAAGGGGCAGTAAATAACACTATAAAATGCTGGACAAAGCTGGATCATTTGTATAGAATATCGAAAGCGACCACTCCAAAAGTACAGCAATATGTAAAGATTGTATTGAATAAAGATTAAGCAACTTCAGTTAACAGAAGGATGCATAGTAGTATTCACAAAATACAAATGCAAAACAGAGGCATTTTATCTAGTGATCTCACATTTTTGGTCTCCTCTGTAAATACAGCATCTATACACACATAAAAATTACACACCCAGATGGAAATGTCAGGTTTCTGCAAATATCGGCCTGCAGTTCTGTCTTAGGCAAATACGTAAATTATATGTAAAGATGTGTTCTGATACCACAAAGAGGGAGTAAACTACCTTCCCCAATTACCCTATAATAAAGCTCTTTTGAGAGGCTACTTTTGAGTGTACCTATTGGTGAGAGATCATTAACTAATGCCTCTACAACACACTCATAGACATTTTGCCCAGTTGAATGACTTTGAAAGGGGGTAAATCATTGGTCTACAAACTTTATGCCATCTAGACTGTTCTGACTAGCTGTTAGGAGATGTTGGGAGAATTGGTTCCGGAGAACAGGCTCCGGACAGAACTACAAAAAGTGGATCGTTTGATCCACTGACAAGCACGAGCTGCTAACACAAGATAGCGACTTTATTACCCAAATCTGTCTTTGCTTGGATCATTTCCAGCAGCTTAGGGAGAGACATTTCTTACCACAGTGCCCATTACGTGTCCTCCCATTGATAGCCAGCCACTTTTGTTTGCAGTGGTGTCATGAATGAGAAAGCTGGACTTCTACAGACAGGAACCGTATTGTCTTTAATAATTAATCAACACTGACTTAATGGACATGGACTGGATGGACGAGGACGGCCAAAAGCTCCGGGGCAAAAGGTAGCAACCCTAACATTTTCAGCAGGATAATACTTGCACACTGCTACTTTCAAATTTTTATGAGTTAGTCTTAAATCACGAGTAAAAATGCACCAAAACAAATAGCTGACCTTTTTGCAGAAAACCAGCTGATGATCAAAGAGGAAGAACATGCGCTGTTGACCTTTGACCTGCGGCTGAGAGATTTTTGTCAAATCTCCTGAGAAAATCAGATCAGAGCTTCTACTGAGAACGTCTTCACCCTGCAGTTGAGCAAACACGTTAGGTTTGAATAAAAACACTATAATAAAGGAACTGTATTCCATCATGAATGCTGTTCCAATAAAATCTTTAAAAAGCTTCAGAAATAAAACATTTCTGGATTAGAAATATTTTCTGGTTTTTAAATCTGTTTTTACCTCCCAGTCCTCTATTGAATTCTGCCATTGTGCGATTTTGTCGATGTTCTCCAGACGACGCTTCCTCTCGTTGATCAGTCGAGCCACGTTTTTCATAGCATTTAAGGCAGCCTCCACATCCTTATAATCTCTAAATAGAAAAACAACCAAGAGCTGATCAAACTCCAGCTGAAGCGTGTATGACCATATCAGGTTTTCAGGTCTGTACCTATGCTGGGGGTTGGTGTATTTCAGAAGCTCAGCAAGTTGAAGTGGGTATTTGCAGATCTTCTGAACGGGAGTCAGGAGGAAACCGTCCAGGGAGATGTCGATCATTTTCTGTAGCAGACGACAGGCCTCGAAGAACAACAAGTACTTCTTCATCTTTATGAGTTTGGAGAGCTGGATGCAGGCGTTGGGGTGATTGTTACAATACTCAGAGTAAATTTGAAACTCAGTTTGCTGCAGGACACAAAAGAGAGGACTGGACTGTAACAAATTAGTATTATTAATCATGCTGTTAATGAACAGGCATTATTAAAATCGCTCTTTTCAGTTGCACTCAATTTATTGCGACCAGACCAGATTTCATTATTATCTGTAAATATTTGTTCAATTTACAGAAAACATTTCTGTCTATTTTAGTATCCATTTATCAGTCTGTCCTTCTGTCCCCATCTGTCCGTATCAATGGTTCCATATATCTATCCATACCTACCTTTATCAATTTATCCAACTGCTTCTTTACATTCATTTTTTGTCAGTCTGTTTAACTGTTTTTTTCTGTTTCTGTCTGTGTCCATCTCCTTTTGTCTGTGTATATCTAAATATGTCAGTGTCCATCCATCTCTGTCTATGACCATTTACCTCTGTCAGTGTCCATCTCCCTCTGCCTGTGTCCATCCACCATTGTCTGTGTGCATTCACCACTGTCTGTCTGTCTGTCTGTCTTCCTCTGTCTGTGTCAATCTACCTCTGCTTCTCTTTATCCATTCAGCTCAGCTTAAGCTGTCTGTGTCCGTCTGCCTGTCTATTCAGTCTACCTCTGTCTTTGTCCATCTGTGCCTGTCAGCTTCAGTCTATGCCCGTTTGCCTTTGTCTGTGTTCGACTGCCTCTGTCTGTGTCCTTCTGTCTCTGGCTCTCTTTATCCAGTCTATTTCCGTCCACCTCCGACTTTATCTCTGTTTGTGTATCAGCCCACTCTGTCTCAATGTGACCATCTCTATGCGTGTCTGTTCTACTCTGTCTTTGTCCGACTGTCTCTGCCTTTGTCCTTCCACCTCTGGTCCTCACCAAGTCATTAGTTACTGTTCTCACATCTATGTGTGGTATCTTTCCTGCTGTCTGTCTGTTATCCACTTGTTTATCTGTCTAGTTCTCTGTCTAGTTCTCTGTTAACTCTGCCTGTTCATCTGTACATACATTTCTCCATCCATTTGTCCCTACCTATCTATTCTTTTATCAGCTTACATAATCATAAAAATGCATCGAGTTCAGTTAAACATCGTACGTGATCTAAGAAGCAGGATCCGATCTCACTCTGGTGCGGCTGCTCTTTGTTATATTTTTTCTCCAGTGCTTTGAGGAATTTCTTCTGGAAGCGATAGAGCTCGTCTATATTTCCAAATATCATCCTCAGCTGTTCCTCAGTGAACATGTCAGTACGTTTACGGCATTGTTTGACATAACCCTGAAATACACACACAAAACATCAGCACAATACAGCAAAACAGGACTAAAACAGCAAAAATGTGGGTTACTGTAATAACTCCATATATCGATTGTACTGACTCAGATGTGGCATATTCTGAATATGTTTTGTTTGTTTGTTTGTTTTAACATTGTTGTCAGAATCTATTTACAGACAGGCACAAAGTTCAAAATTAATCATATCTACTTGGCCACGGTCAAAGCTGTTGTAAAACAGTAACAGATAACAGATAAAGCGCTTTAAAAGACAAAAAATTTGACTGGGCAGTTAGTTATCAACACATTATAAATGTGAATTTTTAAGGTGAATTTTGACTTTTGATGTCACTGTTAGGTCCTTAAGCAAGGTAGCCTACGATCGCTTGAAGTGTAGGAGATTAATGCTAAATGACAAAAAATATAAATGTAAAATACAATGAAAAGTTCTGACCTCATAGATATCCTTTAGATGTTTGATGTAATCTCTTTCAGTGCTCATGATCTCGTTAATCACGTTCGATCTCATCTGCTCCTTACAAGGCAATCCGGGACCAACTGACCCACCCACACCTGCACCGTCGCTCTCTGGTGCCCCCTGGACTCCGTCATCCTCCATTGTCTCATCCTGATTCACACGCAGCTGGAAAATAAACAAAGTAACAAACTATGTACTGTACTTTACCTAAGGATGACAAGTTCATTACCATAATGATGTTGAAACAGATTAATAAAACAGATAAAAAAATGTTGATCTCAGATTAGAATCTGTTCTTTCTTACCCGGACGAAGCTCGCGGGGAACCAGCCCTCGCTCTCCTGCACTCGCCCCCACCACCACTCTTTATTGGTGGCATCCACCACCTCGATGACGTCTCCTGCCTTGAAGCCCAGCTCCTGATCATCCATGGTGACATGATCCCACAGTGCCTCAGCACACACACTGCCATCGCTTATCAGCTGCAGAAAAAGACGTGAGATGTTTAAACTCATCAGGACGGATCCCCACAGTCTCTCTCTCTCTCAAATCTCAAATGAGCTTATAATAGTTCTAAAAAGGAACTGACAGTATGCCATATTTTCACATTTTTATGACCTATTAGCAAGTCAAATACACTGGTGGACCACCTGGAAAGGTGCCCAGACATGTGTAACTAAGTTTAACTACAATTTAATGTTAAGTTTATATATTTAAGCATTTAATTGTAAGTCAAGTGTGTGATAGTGTGTTTGTGTTACCTCATTGATAGCAAGCTGTTCTCCTCCTCCTAACCGATTGGCTGAAATGTGGAAGTCGTTGTACAGATCGTCTTCACTGCTCACCTCATCACTGAGTCCTGATTTATCCGGGGCTCCATCACCATTCACTAATGCTACACACACATACACAAACACACATATATATACAGGACATGTATATAAAGTGTATTTTCATTACATTTTATATGTACCAGTACAGATCAGATCCAGCACTTACAAGATCAGGGGCCAGATTCACAATTAAGAAAAAGCACACCTAAAAAGGCTTCCCACTTTTATGAATCTGGTCCCAGAACCAGTGCAGATATGATACAGAACAGATCCAGTGAGGATCATTTGCTGATTAAAGCAGACTGGAGCAATTTGACCTCAAACCTACACAATTCTCCAACTAACCAAAACATTTTTCACTTCTTTGTTTTTGCACAGATGCAGCAAGCCTAGGGGTAGATGTGGTCTTATACAAAAATATAGGAACCCCTTAATGAAAAGAGATTTTATATAATGATCAACCACAACATTAAAACCATTGAGGGGTGCAGTGCCTCTGTGTGTGTGTGTGTGTGTGTGTGTGTGTGTGTGTGTGTGTGTGTGTGTGTGTGTGTGTGTGTGTGTGTG
>JAUZST010049195.1:0-25129 GCA_034779995.1 Parotocinclus haroldoi | reverse complement strand
TGACTAATATGACCAGTCTTAATATACCCTTGGATGTGTGTTGCTAAAATCACCACTGATGCTGATAGCGATGTCAAATAAATAAAAAAACACAGACACACTGGGATACATTTGTGACACAATGATGTCTTTGGAGTGTGGGAGGAACCGTAAAACCAAGGGAACCACAGTACCTTAAAAGCACACAGATATGGGGAGAACATGCAAACTCCACACAGATGGAGTCCATTCTGGCAATTAGCCTGTGTTCTCTGGTGCTGTGAGGCAACAGTGTTAACAGCTTGTATTAGCTGAACCACCATCAGGTAAAATGATGGAATTTTTTCTTAGATGAGTCAGACAGACATCTGAATGAAGATGTGCTTACAAGCTGCTTATCAGCAGTTAAACATAACACTCCAAAATAAGTTCCCTTATCATCTAGTCCATTTAAATACCTGGTGGTGTAACGTTGAAATACCTGCTTTAATTTTATTAGCATTTAAACATGTGCATATCTTCTAACTGGGAATCTTGATGCTTCAAAAAGATGACTTCTTGCAGAATTTACAAAAATAGGATTTACTACTATTAATGAACA
Source organism: Parotocinclus haroldoi (assembly GCA_034779995.1). Classification (NCBI taxonomy): domain Eukaryota; kingdom Metazoa; phylum Chordata; class Actinopteri; order Siluriformes; family Loricariidae; genus Parotocinclus; species Parotocinclus haroldoi. The sequence goes on along the minus strand of JAUZST010049195.1, from coordinate 24,549 downwards.
TTTTCTATTAGTGGTTTCAGGAGATAACAGAAAGAAAAGCCTGTTCACAGAACCGTTTTCTTAGACAAAAACCTGAAACCTTTTTTTTATCTGTTGCATTTAAAGAATGTGAATCAGCTCATCCTAATCAGCTCATACGTGGTGCTGACTGAGTTGATTAGACAGGAATTAATTTTGCCTGGGCAGCAGGTCTTGTGAAACATCTTTTCAGTTTTCTTTTTTTAAATGTTGGCAATTTAGCTCCGGTAGCCATCCTGCTTCGGATATTATTGCATTCAGAAGCTAGTGGTAACAGCCTTAAAACCTTATCCTCCAGAGCGTCTTGCTGGCTGTGCCAGCATGCAGATGAGGCCAGATGGATAGAAACCCCAGTTGAGGCTTGTCAGGTGAGCACTGGCATCCTCAATGAGGTGGCAGCAAAGAAAACAGAAGGAGACAGGTACTGGATCTCACCGTGTCGGCAGACCTTATAGATAAAAATGAAAACCCTGCTGGTGAGGAGGATCTGAACTGCGGGATGGCACAGCATGTGTCTGCCTGTATTAGGTAACATAACAGAACTAACCTAAGATAACTCAGAGCCTGCAACTAGATTTTACCAAAGAATTAAGAGACTTTTAACCCATTTCCCCATACAGAACAGCTTCAGCTCTGAGAGTGTTGGTGTTTGCTTACATGAAATGCTTCCATAAAAGTTCTATTAGATTACCGTCAGGACTTTGACTTCTAAAATACTATCTTTATTCTTCTTTAACCATTGTTTGGTACTTGTGTGCTTAGGGCTGTTGTCTTGACCAAAATTCCCTTAAGATTCAGTTTATGGACAGATGGCCTGACATGTTAATTTACTATTTGCTGGTTCAATTCAGAATCCCTTGTTCCAGCAATGATGAAACCAAGGTCTGTCCCAGATGCAGCAAAACAGGTTAAAGCCATAATACTACCACCACCATGTTTCACAGATGGGATGAGGTTCTAACACCGTAATGCAGTGGGTTTTTTTCATAACACTTCTTATTTAGTCTTATTGTGGTCTTATTCATGTGGAGACATATATTTCTCATAGCCTTCTGGATTGTCCATTTGCCACATGGCAAGAAGCTTTCTCCTTGTAACTCTGCCATGTATTCCATGATTCAGTGTTCTCTGGATGCAAGAAAATCTTGTTTTGGAGGTTCTTAGAAATCCACTTTGTTCACTTCCACAAATGTGTTTGGACGATTAGACATTAATAGATCCAAATATAACAGGGTGCCTATACGATCACACCTGATTTGCAACTCATTGATTAAAAAACCCCTGACTCGATTTAGTTTACATTAACAGCATTTAGCAGACACCCTTATCCAGAGCGACTTACAATTCATACAGTCTTACATTTCAAGTCATTGTGGGTTAATGGCCTTGCTCAGGAACCCAACTGTGGCACAGGTGGGATTTGAATCCCAGTCCAGTGCCTTAACCGCTAGGCTACCACAGTCCCAATGTGAATTTCACCTTCACTTTATCTTCTAATTCTACAAGTACACATACTTTTACCACTCACAGCTATGTAATGGTGAATTATTTCCCACAAGAAACACATATAGTAAACAAATATAGTATTTTTGTCAGGTTTGTTAAATTGGGTTCTTTACTTTTAGGACTTTCTATGCAGCAAATTCTGAAGGGTACACATGAGATCTTACACCCAGTTAAAAGTCTTGGTCTTTTTTATCAGCTGTGCTGAGGCAGTAGCCCAAGGCAAGTCTTGCAGGCTGTGTGCAGTTGAAAATTCTTTGAGCCATTATAATTGGCTGGATTTGTAGTAATTCTATATAAATCTGTCCGGATCATCAACCACAACCATGAGACAGACTGTGAAACTTCGAGCTTTCTTCTCCTCCAAATGGAGGATATTTTCATTTTTTTGGAAACAAATGGGGACAAGGCTCTAGTTCTGTTTTTATGAACAATGCCTAAATAGAGAAAATTCAAACAACAACTGGCAAAAATTTCAAAGGTTTGGAACCTAATCTGGTCTTTAGGTAGCGATTCCTGCATGTGGTTCTTATCACCAAGACTTAACAACTAGTTAAGAAATGTAAAAAAAAGCTTCAAACAATTGTAGAAATACAAGATGCCTGTAAAGAATTCAATTCATTTCTAAAGAGTGGTGTGTTTGACAATAAATATTCGTTAATGACCTTCATTTACTTTGAAAGCAAGACAAAGAAAGTAACATTTTAAAACAAGACAGAGTGTGTTTGTTTGTGTACATGTGTTGAGCCTGGATAGGGATTCTGTTAAGGGCTCCTAATGTGCTCCATTAGGTAAGATGAAACAGTGTATACATGTTTAGTTCCCAACAATGCAAAATCTCTATCCAAGATGGCGGCACAGCTGTAGCTCACAGCGGCCTCTCCAGATAAAAAATGGTGCTTTTTGTGGCTGTTTTTCGTGGCTGTTTTTAACTTTTTTACCACATGGACATCTGCAGAGTACGGTGTTGTTTCATGTATTTATTGTGAAATCTTCGTTGCACATGCTGCTGCACACAGGCACTTTATGTTGTGTCGTTTATTGTTCTATGTAGCATCTTGGTCCTGGAGGAACGTTGTTACGTTTCACTGTATACTCTACAGAGATGAAAAGATGAAACAGAGGTAGATAGATGGCAAGAAAGTCACATGGGGCAAGGAAAGAGCAACACAATCCTGAAGGATGCCATGCCCCTTGCTGGGCCACTTTGTGCTGACAACATGTGTTTGGTATGTTGCTGCTTTAGTGTTCAGATAGCTGCAATAAACGAAGGGAAAATACTCAAAACTCACTCTTTAGAAGTGTTCATTTGCATCTGAAAAAGTGCAAATATGACGTTGATTTTTTTTTGAAGTTTCTTGATTTTTCTTCATTTTCTTTTGATCAGAAAGTTATTGTTTGAGGACACCATTTTGCATTCGGTCACAGCATTTTGTATTTTTGGGAGCTGAACACGTGTATGCTCGTTTAGCTTACCTAATGGAGCACATCAGAGCCCTTAACAGAATCCCTATCCAGGCTCAGCACATGTTCACAAACAAACACACACTCTGTCCCTTTTGCTTATATTATAAAGGTTTCATATCCATTAGGGACGTCGTATAAACTGGTTTTGCCTTAAGTGGTCCAAAGGGATCCAAAAGGCCAAAATAAGTCCCATATGACATGGTTCATGTTAAGTAAATTAGTTGCTTCAGAATTAGTATCCTTTTGTAAAGACATTTTTTCATATTCAGGGCATTTGGATCATCCTACCGAGATCGAAACATGCCTGAAATACGAGAATCCAGTAATTCAGTGTCTTGGCACCTCACTGGAAGAATAAGCTTCCTAAACCAGCTAGAACAGCCCAGTGTCTCTCCTGGAAGACTTCAAACAAGACACTATATAAACAAGATCTAGGATAATGCTGCTTCTATTATGTACTTTTGTACTTGCTCTGTTCTTTGGATATTTTGAATTTGACTGTATTCGTTATGATTTTAGTATTTATATATGTGCACATATATTATACAGGGGGCTTGTTTTTAATCTCTGTGTAGTGAATAACAGGTAATGGATACTTTGTGTTTTCACATTGCGGCACCTTTAACAGTTTGCAAGTTGCTCTGAATAAGAGCAAATACTAAAGGAGTAAGCGGAAATGTAAATAAGAGGTCTACAGGATAAGGACGTTTACAGGCCAGGACGTTTGAGAACTACTTATTTAAAATATCATCCACCTTAAATTTATGATGCAGGTGAGAGCATTCTGTTATAGGAAGCCAGCTGAGGGGATAAGCAGAAGAGGAATCAAATTCTGTTAAATAGAATTTGTCATGTCTCCTGCCAGGATTTCTCCATAACATCAAAGCATGACATACGTAATATTTAAGGCAATCTATATACATATTTTTATTTGACCTGCTGTTTATGCTGCAACAGCCGGACTTTAAAACTAATTTATTCGAATTTGTTATAAGGTCATTGAACGGCAGTTACCTGTACCATCTGTTTTTTCTTTTGTAATTTTCCACTGGCTGATTGATATGGCTGGTAGAGAAGAGCAGCAATTTGAAAGCACCAGATCCCTACCAAGTTTTCATTATTCAGAATTGTTTTGCCCTTACATCCACTGACCCTGCAATTAATGGAATGCATTTCAAAGACCGCTGGAGCAGATCCCTTGATATAGGCTTCCACTTGATCTGAATCACAGACAGTGATTTAGTGTGGACTTTAGAAAAGGTTAGAGCTCTCCACAGCACTGCAGTGGACCTTCTGCAAATACCTCACAGCTGCAGCTCTTCACCATCTTCGTGAACTATTGCATGTAGCCTTAGTTTCTTTCCCAGTGGGCACATGACTTCCTTAAAAAGAAACTGCTTCAAAACAGAAATACTGCTTTGATATGCATTAAGCAAACCACGACCAACTACTGCAGAATGCCACGTCTCCTGTGGGCTTGGCATAGTTTAAAACAGTTCTGTTGCACTCAAGAGTCACAATTTCACAGTTTGATGGTACAATTTGAATGTAGTAGGCTATAGATCTATTAGTTGAACTTTCAATGTAATATTTTTAACACGTTGCTTGTGTGACGACCACAAAGCGTCAAGATTTGTGTTGTGACGTTTTAGGTTTGGAATGTGTACCCCTAAGACATATATTTCCATGGCTTCTTCCGAAACGAGACGGACTGTGGTTGCTTCAGGCCATTATGAGGCATGGTCGGGTGGCGAGTTTACCTGTGGGCATGGTGGGTTTTTTTCCTCATAACTCATTGTAGGTTACTGGTGTACAAAACAATCACAGCGAATGGATTTGGCCAAAAAAAAGATTTTCATTATGGGGCTAAGTTGTTTCCGTTAACACATTTCCATTTGGATTTGTTTTGTGTATCTTGAGGGTGAAGCTTTTTAGGGCAGCTATGTGCTAATGATGCACATGTGCATGTCTGCTTTGCTCACGTGTACATTTGGATATTGCTTAATTGGCTTATAAAGTTAACGTGCATGAGTAAACGCACTAAATGCTGGTTCCTGTGATTGATTTAAACTGTTCTTGTTGCTGAGTAAGTTCAAATAAGTTAATTAATATGAGCTATATTAGGGTAGGAATTGCGAATTAAACACGGTATCTGTTTAAAATATTCCTTACAGCAGCCCGTATACTCCATTCCAGTAAAAATAGCGAAATACATGTATAAAGAGTAACATACATTTGGTGTTTGGCGGTTTATAGGATGGATCCCATTGTAATACTAAGAAAAAAAGAACACTGTAATGTGTAATCTGTGAGATGGAAAATGATAACAGTGAGGTATTTGCTAAAGGAAATCTATAAATCTATAAATATATAACTTGAGAGTGCTCGTGAACTTGATGCTTTCTCCTCATTTTTCTCCTGTATTAAGGAGTCTCTTCGCCACGTTACCCGTTACACTATTTTGCACATGTAGTATAGCTAAAAAGAGCATAGGTTCCATATTTGAGATTAATATTTTGTCAGAGTTTCTATTTGTTTTTCATTGCCACTATCACTTTTGACTATTTGCCTTGGCTCTTTGGAAAGTTGTTGTATTTCATTTTGAAGGCAACAACAGCAGTGGTTTTAATGGTGCAAGCTTTAAATTAGTGACCAATGTCTTGGCTCTGCCACGCTGCACCAATTAAGAAGATCATTCTACCAGATTAGTACAAATTGCAATATCAGTTAAAAAGACTAGTATTAAGTATTCAGAGTAACTGAGATGATATATAATATATCAATATATAAGTAATGATATATAAATATAAACAAGCATTATGTATAGTTTAACCATTATTAATAAAGGGTTGGCTATCATACTCCTAAAATAAACTCAATACTAATTCCCTGATTTCAATGTGTGATGTTTATTCATTATAAACTGAAGTTAAAAGATTGGATTTAGGGTCAGGGTTTTTATTTTTCAAACTATAATAAATGTGAATATGGCAAAAATCTTCGGAAGCAAGCAGCAACATGTGAGACTTACCTCTTTATTTAGCAGTTTTCTCATCCAGTTGAGTGCTTGTATTCAAAGTTATTATGAAGACAACCCCTCTGTGTTCTGATTGGTCACCTATTCACGAGATAAATAACTCCAGCGAGTGTTCAGTTACTATATGGTTTCTGTGTTGTGCCTTCCTGTTTACATCCCCATAGTTTGCTAGCTTTGTAGCATTTAACCTTGTTTATTCTGTGTCCTACAGTCATATAGCATTAGCTCGTTACCTTTCATGTAACATTGTCTTATAGTGTTAGGCTAGTAGTCTTCTGCTTGACCTTATGTATTAGCCCAGTGTTTCTCTGTGCCTTCACTGTACTGCGTATATTGTCTAATATATATGTGGCCATTCTCATACATATGACAGAAAGAACAAATAGCACATTTTAAACATAGTTACAATTTGATTTCTATGCATTTACATTAAAGGTCACCTAAAACTTATCGCTTTTAGTTGCAAGTGCAAACAATGTACCGACCATAGACATTAATCCCTATTATTTAGGAAGTTTCATTAACATACATTTGTGTCCTTTTAACATTTCTTTATCTGTCTGATGATTTTGATTTATCAGTCATATTAGGGCTGCATCTCGTGTACCTGTAAACAAAGGCTGCATCTGTGACACCATACGCATTTATCTAATCAAAAGCATTGCATTCGTTTCAGAGGGCCCTGGAGAATCCCTCCCCCTGTTTGAAAAGCAATCAATAAGGTGTTGACCTATGTTAGACATCTTGTGAAAAAATAAGTAGGACTGGAAGTACAGCCTGTACAGGGAATCTTGTGACATTGTTTTGCCCAAGAATAGATGTGATATTAAATCATAAAGAATATTGTTATGACTCATGAGTTTCCTCTACAATATGGGTGCAGTTTGGTGGAATACAGGAGGAATTAACCGTAGCCTGTCTGATCAACAAGTGTATTTGAAGAGACCACAGCTATTCTCAATTCAGTACATTCTCAAATTTTGTACATATTCTTTAACGGTGAATTTGCTTAGTTATACATTATAATTATTTAGCATGTTTGGTCACTGCCAAGAGACTAGAGGACTGGTTTAAATTGTGCATGGCATGCACTGAGAAGGGGGAGATGGCACTCATTATCAAAATACATCAGTTGTCAGGAGACCACTCAGCAAACAAGTTGCTAGCTAAGTATGGTAGAAAAAGGAAAAGCAGCAATGTATTTTGTATTTTGGAGGGACAGAAGATAAACTGGCTGGAAAGTTGTGACAGGCGAATATGCAGACTAGTGAAAAAGCGCCACTGTGAAAAATCCCTATGATATTCACTGTTCCAGAAGTACATCTTACAATATTATGATGTCAGATGGAAACAAACAGTTAATTATCTACCATTAAAATATGAAATATATATGAAAGTTTAAAGCTACTGACAGATCAACGGTTTAACATTTGAAACAACAGAAATGGTAGTAATGAGTTTAGCTTTGCAGTAAGTAAGAAAATTAGATCCCTGGATCGTTCATGTGCACAAGGACTCAAGCTCAATTCTGACTAGTTTACAGTCTCACATATCATATAGTAGGCAGGACATTCTATATGCGCTATTACAGGAATATACACAAATTGCACGGTTGGAAACTGATCTGAAGTTTCAGTGGGTGATAATTGCATGTAGGAGTAGAGGAAAATGAAGGAGCGGATAAATTATACAAAAATGCAGTGAGTACTGACAATGTGGAGCTAGAAATCCAGATAAGTGATTAAAGCTTTTGTTAGAAAATATTCCAACCTGCTGGTATTAAAAAAACAGTTCTAAAGACATAAGTTTTTTAATTGTTGAGGTCATTCACAATTGCTGGGATTTTTTTAGATCAAGTAGAGGAACAAATATGTAATCACTTAATTCTAAGGAAACAATTGTGGAAAAACGTCACCATTTAGTACTTTGTTGCACCGTCTCTGGCTTTTATAACAGCTTGCATGGAGGCATGGAATCATGGCCATTAGTCATGGAATAATGACAAACAGTGTTCCTCATAAATCTGTCTCCAACTGTCTCATATTGCTGTTGCCAGATCAGCTTTTCAGGATGAAGCCTCGTCATTGACTATTTTGTGCCTTTTTCCTGTGCCTTTACTTCACATGCAGGCCCATATCATCAATGACTGTTGTTATGTATGTGTGTGTGTGTGTGTGTGTGTGTATGCTGACTCTGGAGTATACCTCAGGTTACAGTTCAGAAATTGCGAGCTTCCCTGGATCCAGATCTGGTCCAGAGATTCCACCCTACCATTCCCCAGACTGTGCTGTGCTGTGGTTGTGATTTGGTTATTATATTGTGATTAGATATTCTGTTTATAACCTTGGACTGTTTTTTTTTACCTTGACTGCTATGATATGGTTTTTGCTTCTTGATACCTCTTTGTAAATCATATTATTTGTAATCTTATAAATAATATATGTTGTTTGTACCATTTGTAGGGAGTGGCTACCATTCTGTTTTTGTCGTCGTGTTTAGTTTTTTTTCCATTAGGGAGATTGGTATGTTTTTTTTTATTTTATGTCTGTTAGGGAAGATAGCATCTTGTTTTTCTTTTGCAGGTGTTTGTTTGTTATTTTGGCCTGGGTCACTCCTGAAGCCTGTACTGATAATCCACTATTGTTGTAAAGAGAAATGTTATTTTTGATTCTCTCTGTGTCTTGGTGTTGAATTTATTCCTATCTTAAAATGGTACGGCTTAACCTAGACTGCCTAGACAAGCGCTTAACAATGTTAAAGTTTGCATGTTTTCTTCAGGCAGTTATCTTAATAAATTTCATTTCAATTTTAAAATTGGACCAACATGAAACAAAAGTTCACGCATCATCACCTTGTCCAATACAGACTCATGGTTCATCACTAAGGATCACTTTCATCCAGTCACCCACAGTCCATTACTGCTCTTTTTTAGTTCACTTTAATCTTGTTCTTTACTGTTTATTTATAAACTGTGGTTTCCTTTTGTATTTTCTGGATGTAAATCAACTTTCTTTTAGCCGGTTTTAGGGCTGCAACAACGAATCGATAAAATTGATAAAAATCGATTATTAAAAGTGTTGGCAACGAATTTCATTATCGATTCATTGTGTCACGTGATTTATGTCTTAATTGCCTTTATATATCCGCTTACGTCACCTGCGGCGCTTCATAAATGCTGGGAAATAATAAATCAAAACAACTTGAACGAAGCGACACGGAAATTTCTAGATAAGTTGAACATAAAGTGTGGTGAATAAGAGTGAATACTCTGTGCTCGATTACGTGAGACTGTCATTAGCAATGTGTAGAGCGGCTAATGGCTACATGTTGTACACGCTGTTGAGTTACCGAGTAAAAGAGTTTGTACTGCATCTCGTGTCCGTGAATGATTACCTGAAGTAACCTACAGTATTAATATTATATAGTGAGTCCGAAAACCACAACATTCAGAAGTTAATACATTCCACAAAAGAAACATGCAAGCTTCGCAAAAGGGATTTGACTTGGCATGGGAGCAAACGGATGAGGATTATCATGTGAACTGCCATAGCATAGCACGGTTCATGCTGTTTTTTGCTTGTTATCTGGATAATGGCAGTGATGGAGTATGTGTGTGTTACTTTTAATTTAAGTGTAATTAGCTTAAGCAGTGTTTATGTTCTTTATAAATAAATATAACGTGTACACAGTTGTGGTAATTAATTACTAAGTTTAAGTTGTAATTTTCTGACAGACTATGAGTGAAGACACTGCACTGTATAGGCAGGATGAATTGAATTTAGACAGGGATTAAGGTAACCTATTCAAGCTACTCTAATTAGTGTAATTAGGTTTTTACACACTGTGTTACATATTGTGCCAGTGTGTGCGTATCTCTTAGCTTTTGCACTTTTGTTACTTATGTTGTATGTAATGCTGTAAATTAGTTTAAAGCAAGTAAGTAACAAAACATTTATTGACCTGTTTAAATGGATCTATACTCATGCTATACTGTCTTACTCATTCCAGTCAACAACAGCAGTTTTAAGTCTTATTTAATTGAATCTTTTATTGTTTAATTATTGTAAGCACTTATTTTCTCTGTTATTCAATGCTCTATTTTCGATTAAAGACATGGAAAATATTTTTGAAATATCCGATTAATCGAAAAACTAATCAACCGATTAATCGATTATTAAAGTAATATAATTATTAGTGGTTGCAGCCCTAGCCGGTTTCTTACACTTCATTCAAAGACATTGACTTCACTTCCCCCCACTTGTTTCTCATTTTGTTTTGTTGTGCATTTTCTGTTTTCAAGTTTCTGTTTGTTTTCTATCTTGATGCTTTGATCTCTCGCTTGGTCTAACTTACAACCTTTCCAATTTGCTGGTACTTTATCTGGTTTTTAGACACAGCTGACTGGGAACAACTAGCATCTTTTGTGACATTCTTCTCCTTTGTTTCAAAAGTGTTGGAACCATGATTTAATCCGCTTTGTCCAGCAACTCTCCCAAGGTATGAGAACTTTTTTCAAACTAACAATTAATTACTAAATGTTATCTGCTGTACGTGTTTGTTTTAGAATAGCATATTTTGTCCTGGACCTGATGTAGAAAAAGCATGAGTGACTGACCGCATCCATTTTCTTTTTGTTATTGTCTTTATTGGTTTTTTTTATTGTTCATAGAAGGTTGAAATTTTGCATCTACAAATTTAATCAATTAAAAGAACATTGTCCAAGAGTGTGGTAATTTTTGCCAAAGGTTCTATATGAAACCTGGCTGTATTGAATATTTGAACATTAGTTCAGGTGCTTTGGGTAAGATTTTAGTAAAACAGCTACACACATTTCAAAATGTCCTTATGCATAATCTCCAGTCTGATCACACAGCATAAATTGTATTCAGATATTCTTCTTTATACACATTTTATGGAGGCTATTTTTCAGGGAATGAAACTCGGAGCATGCAGTGATGTTTGGTGATCAACTGATTTTGCACCAACTTACAGTGCTGACACAGGATGGGGACATTTCTATTCCTGCGTGAAGCAAGATAACAAGGTCTTGACTGCAATGGCAATTTCCCAAAAAAGTGCCCATTTCCGTCTCAGTTTCATGATCAGTGTATGGTCTCTGATTTTGTGAGTTGCAGGATGAGGCTCCCTGATGCTTCTGACCTTTTCTGCACTTGGTTGCTATGATACTCTATAAGAAGATACAGTAGGTACCCGGTCTTACTTGTAACTTGAAATGTTTAACACATGTACTTTGGACTTTAAGCATTAAATGGTGCTATGTATGAAATATCCAAGTTAGCTTCACCGTAGATTGTTTCAAATTTGTCCTTTAAAAAAGTCAACGTTTTGACATTTAACATTTAAGGTTTCTTGGTCAGTAGCGGTTCTTCGGACGATCACTACATGGTTTGTCATTCACAATCCCGGTTTCTCTAAATTTGGATTTGATGGCTGTCGCAGTGCTGTGTGAAACTGGTGAAACTGGTGTTGAAGTCTGTTGCTATGATACAGCAGCTGCGTTCCCCAGAAATCAGAATCATCAACCTGGTGGAATTTCATTCTGTTAAGGGCAAGTCAAAAGCCGCACAGAGGTGATCTCAGATTACTCAAGACTGCACTGTATCTAGAACTGTCATTCGTCAATAGCCGATAGAACCACATGGACAAGGCATTGATTTGGTAAGATTTTGCCAAACATATGGAGTTGCATTCATAAATGCCACTTAAAACTGTGTAAAAATGAAGAGCTGGCCATCACACATAGGGAAAGAGATATTTTGGGAAGAAATGGATACCCTGAAATCCAGAGCAAAGAGATAAAAGACCTTCCATACTGTTAGACAGTTTTTTTCTGGAATTGTATATTGCTCACCAAAATTAAGGGGTGCTTCAAAATAAAATATCCCTTAATTTTTGTGTGTATATAGAGCCTCAATCATGCCCCATTTATTTTATTATACATATTTTCTGTGTACGTTTGCACTGCGAAGAAGTGTCTATTAATCCCATTGTACATGAGTATAGTGACAATATAGGGCATTCTGTTCTATTCCATTATCAGCGATAAATCCACAAGCCAGAGTATGTTATGGTATGGGATTTTGTCAGTGCCCTTGTCAAAGATCAATTATGTGATGCAGCATTAATGCAGAAAAGTACACTTGGATTTTAAAGCAACAAATGCTTCATTCAAGACAACATCTTTTCTAGGCACGTCCATTATGTTGAGCATGACAATGCAAAACAAGACAAATCAGAAAATTACTCTGTTGATATCACATGTTTGAAATGGATGTATTTAGTTTTACTGTCAAAATAAATAGCATAAAATGCTCACAAAAATGAGGGGATATTATTCATTTTTGAGAGCAGTGCAATATAAATAGTCTAAAGAAAGTCTCGTTTTTTTCTGATTTGATTTGTAGGTAAGTTGGTGACCTCATCCATTAAGAATCAACAGTAAATGCCAACTGTGACCAGCTGGACCAACCAGAAACCATTTGCCATGCAAATCACAAAAAAACATACAGTGTTCAGGTCTTGGTCTACTGAAAATGCTAGAAGGTTCTGCAACGAGTGGAACAATTCTTATTATGCTCCCCATAGTCCACTTCTAGAGATCCCTTAGGAACAGGTCAGACTGGGCTATTACTCTGGCAGTGTGTATTTACACCCACTCGATGATCAACCAGATCTCCAGCAGTCTTTTTAATGCTTTGTAGGGCCTGTGAAATAATTGAGTACTGCTCTGTACAGACTGGAGAGGTCCCACTCAGAGTGACAGTTTCAACTATAATTCATCTGATAATAATCACAATCTGTGGAAGATGCTGTCAGGCTGCTCAATTACAGCAGGCTGTGCTTCCCATATTTATATCCCTCCTTGATCTGCACTTCCTGGTTAGGTCTAACCAGTGTAGACACTGTCAGTCTGCTGTTCTGTTTCTGTTCCTGTCTCTGCTCACCCTGTTTATGGTTGGTAGGCTTCTGTTTCCTGTCTTTCTGTTTCCTTGTCCTTATGACCTCCTGCCTCGCTTTGTGTCTCACAGTATGCGTGCAGTAGCGTTAGTATAGTGTGCCCAGTGTGTTAGTGTTAACACTACGCACTGTGCTCAGGCATACCTGCTTTCACTTCTGACTGTGTAGTATTTGTATTTGTTATTTAAGCAACGATTCACAAAATGGAGCGTGTCATTGCAAAAACAGCACATCTGCTTGCAACCAGCTGACAAAGGCAAGTTCCATAGATCACCACATCCATGATGTTATTCAGGATAACACACTCCCTCTCCTCTTCTACTTCTATTACTTTTATACAGCAGATTTTTACAACGTAATAAAAAAACAAAATACATTTCGAAGTAAATATGCTTTAATACAGACAATATCGTCTGGCGAAAAGAAGGTCCACAACAAAAACAACACAGTAGTAACTTGTCCTGGGTTACGTGTCCGAGTATCGTTAGGGTTTGTCCTGTTGTTATAAGTATATAGTGTTAACCTCTAATACAAGTGTGTTTACAAACCTTTGAATTGATTCAACATAATTCCTAGGGTGGAGCAATACTAAGAAATTAAATGCAAAATTCTGCTGTTGACATTTAGGCCAATTCACAATCTGGTTCCCCCGCATCTCTCGAATCTCTTTCAGGTTGCTACTCCATCTTACTACCTTAGGTCTTTGACTTCTATCCATCTGATTGTTCCACCTCTTCGATTTAATACCAGATAAAGATCATATATACAGCTGAAAACACGAGTGGAATGCAACCATCTACGCAGCATCTGTAATGCCACTGCGCCCAAAACCTAAACTGTAATACACATGCTAACTCTTCTGAAATATAAAGAAATTCAGAATAATTATAGAAAATACAGCAATGTACTGTTACAAGCCTGTCTAGGGGAAAGCTTTAACACTGGTATGGTGTGGTGGTATAATGGACCTGATACATTTGTATGCCTTTCATATGTCTAATTACCTCAGCTAGCTATTGATCACATTGATGTTGAATACTTATAGGTTTAAACTGCTGTATGGAAAGTGGTTCTAGCCACAACCTGGACCAGATTTGCATCCTTAGACAAATGTTTAGTAAAACTTCAAAGGTTTAGAAACTGTAATGAATAATAATTCTACATCTGTGCCTCACATGGCCACGGAGATGAAAACTAAACATTTTCTCTTGCTGTACTCTAGATCGGGCCCTTAATGTGTGTTGCACAGCAGCACTAAGTTTAAACAGTGCCCAACTAGAGTTGTACCAGAATGTACTAGAATTTACTTTTTTTCACCTTGATCCTCATCATACTTCTTCTTCTTACTTTCATCTACCTAAAACCCTGGTTGACCACAAACACCACCAACTCCTCAACTCAGCAAGAAGGTCCTGGGTTCAATCCCAGGGTGGAGCGGCCTTTCTGTGTCCTTTCTGTGTGGAGTTTGCATGTCCTCCCCGTGTCTGTGTGGGTTTACTCTGGGTACTCCGGTTTCCTCCCACAGTCCAAAGACATGTGTGTTAGGTGAATTGGTGTCTGTAAATTGTCGTTGACTTGTGTATGCATGACTGGTCTTCAGATTAACTTGTGTATGGATGTAACATTGTGTGTGTCGCTGGATGGCCACTGATGCCGATAAGCAACGTTAAATAAGCCAAATAAACAAACCATCAACTCCCATGTCATGCTTCAAAGGCCTTTATATCAGCTAGAAGCTGTGGTGGCCTAGTGGTTAAGGTACTGGATTATGGACCAGAAGGTCCAGAGTTCAAATCCCACCTCTGCCACAGTTACCCTGAGCCCACAATTGCTTGGATTGTAAGACACTCTGTATAAGGGCATCTGCTAAATGACATAAATGTAAAATTTTTGGTACCATCCTGTATAACTGAATGATCTAGAAAACAGATCATAAACCTGATTAAGTGGCCACAGGTTTCTTGTTTTATTGCATACAGTTGATGATACAAGTACAAGAAGGTATGAGTGATCCACGGCTCACGCACATAATTTTCATGGCAAGCAAAAGCTTTTTTTAAAACCTGACATCTTTAAAATGTCTATGAGCAGCTATTTTTGCCCCTTTAGCTCTTTAGAAGTATGTATTTTAGGGGGAAATCTGTAATTAATCCATAGGGTGTAATTTATACAGTTTTTTATGACTGGAACCTGGAAGGATACAGCTTCCATAGTCTTATTACGCTGAAACTGCCTGCTCAATTCATCGAAATACTTAGGAGTTAGAAGTTTTTGAATATATCGCATCTGTTACTTCAATTCGTCATCAGCACCCTTAAACCTAGTGAACTTAAGAACTACTAGCTAAGCCTATGTGGCTTCTGTTTCATCAGGACCTTCATCCTCAGTGTTGCCCACTCCACTTCTTTTATTAGTTTGGAGAATATTTCCTTCCCCCTATGTGGCTCATTTTCTATCTTCCATTCACAATATTAACAAGCAAAAACTTGCACATATGCTTGTGCTTTATTACACTCTTTCTTTCTCGGACTTTATCTGTTGCTTAGGACGTGAAATATGGTAATATTTAGCTGACTTGGATTTCAGATGTTCCTGTAATTTCCTTACGTGTTTCTTCTCAGCCCCATCAAAAGACAAATGTTTAGTCTGGCCACTCTTGGCAGTAAAGTTTTCTTATTAATACTTATGTGTTCTGCATTTCTGCACCTTAAGTGTATGCACACCGACCTGACTTTGGAAGGGGGCACTAAGTATCAGGTACTTCTTCCTGGGGCACCCAGGCTATCCTTCTTGTGGTGGCTTGCGTGCTTGAGAGCGAGACACAAATGCTGTTCTAAAAGGGCCAAGTTTCATTAGATCACCAGACTGGACATCTGTGTAATGATCTGCAGATGGCTCTCCGAACATGGGCATGTTCTCTCACCACTCTATGGTCACCTGGTTGCATGTCTTCCACAGTAAATTAGATCACCTCTGTTAGCCCGCTGCAAGGAGTCCTCATTAGACTGCCACATTGTGTTCTGTCTTGGCACAGTGACTGTTAAGGTTGAAACATGACCATCATAAAGTCTTGTGTGAACCTCCTGGTATGAACACCCTCACTGCAGTGTTACATTTACATTTATGTCATTTAGCAGACGCCCTTACCACAGTGACCAATGCAGTCTTACAATCCAAGCAACTGTGGGTTAAGGACCTTGTTCAGAGTCCCAACTGTGGGAGCTTGGCAGAGGTGGTATTTGAACCCTGGACCTTCTGGTCCATAGTCCACTAGGCCACCATAGACCCAACCTCACACACATGCAGTACCCAGATTTATTTTGTGTTCTCTGTCACTTTGTCTAAGTTGTCTATTTTTGCTTTGTGAAAATAAAGTTTTCCATGATCAGGCAGTTATGGTTCTGTGCAATAAAAATAATAATACACAAATACTAATAAAACAAACTAAAGAAAACACGTTAGACTGTTAGCGACTTCAAAAGAGTTCAGTCTAATTCCTATGTTAAATTAAATTCTTGTTTACTTGTTAATACAAATTCCCAATTCTCTCCCAATTTGTAGGTGATAAAACTGGATCATGTTACTGACAAGTGATCCTTGTTCCCCAGGTAGGTTCTGTTAGAGTGTGTGTTAAAATATTCATTAGATTTTAATGTCTACTCTTGGTTTCATTCTTGGGTTTTACATGTGAAGATGGCAATTGTTTTTAACAATAATACACCAACATGAAAAGCAGAGAGCTGTCTAAGGGAGAAAAGCAATTTTGAAACTGGGAAAAGAGAAACTCAGAGGTTTTGAAGGAAGACTGATCATAGAACAATAGAGCAATTTATAACATTGTGAAAAAGAAAGAAACCATTGGTGGACTGATCAACAGACCAAATAAAAACAACCAAAGGCAGACGGTGCAAATAGGCAGTAAACGATTTCTACTTTATTGGGTCCTGCATTGAATTCCAGGGTTGCCAGATCATGCCAGAGACCATTTCAACACAGTGGTCACAGTGGTCATGGGCTAGGATCTTAGACATGACATCGTAATGATTATTATTATTATTAGATTGAGCTAACATTATTAATAATTACTTAAGCACCATTATGCTGGTCATATTATAATAAATATAAACCACTGCATCACCACTGGTGGCAGTATTTGTATGGTTAAATTTAGGAGCCTTCACTACTAACCAGATGTGATATATAGAACTGTAATTTAAAATTCAATTACGACAAATACTCTACTGTGAATTTCAAGTAACAGAAGTTACATGAAAATGATTATTGGAACCACATGTCAATTGTTTTCTAGGAATGTACGTTTGTGTCACATTGCAAACAGGTGGATAGTTATATAATAAAAATATTGAAACATGGAAAAGCTACCATCAGCAGAAATGCTGAAATATGATTTATTTACACTGGTTCTGCTGAATCTATAGGATCAAAGATCAAGCTTTTTTTTCCAACTGGGAAAAATGGCTTTGTGACAAATCCACTCACACCATCAGCTGTCAAATATCCAAACACGTAATCGTTGTGTACATCCTGTACAAGCAAGAGGCTGAAGAAAATGCTGTTGCAGCAAAACAAATGTAGACATGTCATCTTTGCTTAGTGGTGCAATTTTAAATGCACTTACACGACACACAGTCAGAGCCAAAATTCTACCACTAGTGACAATTTTTTAATAGTTTGCATTACAAGTCATATAAAATAACAACATTAAGTTAAACATTTTTAAAAAATATATAATAAAATGAAAATTATATACGCACATTCCAGAAAAGTGATCACATTACATTACTGGTGTTGGCCACATGTCACTGGCTTTCTGTGTTAGGCTTTAGTTTTGTCTGCCCGTTTTTGGGCTCCGCCAGTTTTCTTTCTCCTTAGTCCTGTTTTCCAATATCTTTTCATCTCTGTACTATCATTTCCTTTTCTAAGACTGAGACAGTTTTGCAGCTCTAACATGAACTTGGCTCACAACCTCCTCAATAACCTGTGGCTCCTGATGAATTACTCCACCTGCAGCCTTAATGGAACCCAATATTTAAGAATGTGGAGGACAGGAGTTGGATGTCTATATGCATCTACCTAATTCGCCTCGTCAATGATCGTTTAGTACACTGCTCACAAAAATTAGGGAACATTTAATTATGGGATATTTATATTTGGAGTTGTGAGTGCTCAATTGGACCTGCCCATAACCCATAACATCCTGTCCATTACAGGGTTTAATTTAAAGTACTTTTAGTTTTTTTTAAAGTCTTACATGGCAAAGCACAGTCATATATCATGCTTTAAGGTCATTAAGATCTTCTGACCTCTTACTGGTGGCTACTCCTTGATCTTGGTTGAAGCATGCCTTTTGTGCACAAAAGTCTAGACTTTCAACAAATCTTTCTACTTTTTAATTTTTAATGTTTATTCTTTAATCATTTTTTTAGGATTTACATTGTGTTCTGCTATGTTACAGCACTTGTGTAATGTGCCCCTGACCTAAACCGTATCAACCATTTATGTGGGCAAAACAAGCCCTTGTCACGCTATCATTATAGCAAAAGGGGAACATACCAAATGCAAGTACATTCTTAAATACATGCATTTGGTTAAACGAATTTCCACTCAAACTGTAGGCTCATTATATAATTTGTGTTAAAGCTTTGAATTAAGAAATATTATTTATTTTTACGAAAGTGCAACATGGAATGATCCCTAATGGTCTCAGACTTCTGGCTCTTACTGTAGATGTTGTCAAATTGGCCGTCTTTTTAAAAATTCATAAGCTTATATATAGTATTTATTATTAATCAAATTCAATATTTGATGTCTTTTTTCCTTTTCTTTTCATCCCACATAAATTACCCTTGAGAGCTGTGCCAAAAGAACATCTACAAAGGTCAATGCATAATTCCCAACACTCTTCATTGGATGTGTAGTGCAACCAAGACAATGTAAATCCAGATATCACCATGGAAGCTATGACATTTCAGGGGAGGTGATTTGTGGTTGCTTATGGTTAAAGGCTTCCTTTTGTTATCTAAGACCATTCTCTGAATTGCTCTGGCTTGAACGTAAAATAAAGAGAAAGTATTGGATCCTCGGCAGGAGGCGCTGTGAAGTCGAGAATCTAATGAGTTCTGGGTATAAACAGAGAGCAGTGTGGTAGGAAAGAGGACGAGAGGCTGCGTTTTCATCACCCTGCACCTGTGCCCTCATCAGCATCTGCAATCTCCTCTTTTAATAGCACTATGAATCATGAGATTTGGGGAAGACACAGGCAGTGAATGGGTCTGTGAGGAGGGACGCAAGAGGAAAATTTGGTGGTGTGTTATTATGTTGTTAGAGATCTTCACAATCATTTACGTTCATTAATATGCATATTACGAATGGACTTAATCAATCACAGGCCTGGTAAATTGCTCTTATATCTCCTCTGAGGAGCAAACAAATACCAATCAGCTTTTAGTTAAACTGACTATTAAGACCAAGTCAGAGCTTTCAGATCAGGTCATCATCATGAATACATCGTGCTAACTCGTGGCCCAACCTTATGTATGAAGAAGGTCAGGCAGTTTTTTTAAAGGCAGTACTAACCCATAGACCTTCATTTACTTACAGTATATAGTATAGAGTTCTTCACAGTGAATATGGCGTGACCTCTAACAGAATGATAATTAAGATGCACTGAGATAACTGAGATTTAATGTGTTACTGGCATAATATCAGAGTCTGCTACATTATCTTTACAAGAACTTAAAGTTTTTACACACTGCTCACAAAAATTCAAATAAAAAAATCCCTCATTTTTGTGAGCAGTGTATAAAGCACAAGGAATACTTCACTGAATAACTAAATCAGATCAAATATTCTTTAGATCAAATCACCTTGAAAATTTAGCCATGGAGAAATATGACACCAAATGTAGGGGAACTACAGGCCAAATGCCTTAAAATATATGAATTGTAAAACTATAAACGTAAGACGTGTTTCAGTTAGTTATTATAAGGGTCAAGTGATGGTAGGCAATCAGTTAGTTTTGTTTTTAATGATTATACTGGGGGGAACAGCTCTCAGATTTTTAGACGGTGCTCGTAAGCACGCCAACCCAGCCCTGTTGTGATCCAAACCTCATACTAGACATAATCTTTTCCATATTTCTCAAACGTTTGTATGATCATCCTTTCACTCTCTGTTGCCCACACTGGCAAACTAATGAGGAGAAGAATTTCAGCTTACTGTCACTCGACTTTGGTTTTAGTTTTTACTCTGCCATTAATCTCTGAGATTGGCGCCTCATACTTGCACTGTCAGAAAATGCTGTATGGGTCTGGCGCAATGCAGCATCGATTATGTACAGCCATATTGATTGCTGAGCAGCTTTACCATGCAAGAGTAATTGCTCTCTGTCACAAATACGGGATCGATAACCATCTATCAGCAAAAGTATAGACATCCTTCTTCATGTGCATATTTTGCAGTGGATTGTGGTCCTCGATAGGGCCATCATTTCTGACTGCAGGATCATCTAAGATATAGCAATCTCAGACTTGCTGGTGGAATTTGTATTTTGATGTTAAGTCGGTAATTAAACACACAAATGTTGTTTCCGTTTACGCTACAGTACCAGACATGCTTCATAAGTTCTGAATTTCTGTTAACAGAAACATCAGCAAAAAACCTCTTCCTTGGGTGCTTCACTGTTTGGGTAACCGTAGTCAAACCCTACAAACAGATCTAGTTTGTTGTAAAAACAACAGTAGTGTGTACCACCATGGGGCTGGATTATCCCACCTGATAGATCAGGGTGTAGCAGATGCTAAGAAAACACTGACACTGACAATGACACTTCATTTTCAATTAACGTCTAAGCCACCCAAGAAGCATGGATTCCTTTTCTGAGTCTTGGTCCACCCAAGGTTTCTCCCTTACATTTAGGGTGTTTTTCCTTTCCACTGTTGCCCTAGGCTTGCTTAATTTGAGATTAACCTTTTAAGACAACATAACGTTGTATAGCAGCTTTGAGACAATGCACCATTGTAAAAAGTGTTATTTTTAAAAACTGCCTTGACTTTACTGAGGTTCTTGGCAGCATTGAATGGGAATCTTAGTACAGCAGAGAATTGTTAGCCCAACAGCTTCGTACTTAGTGTGTTGAAGTTCACGTGGAAAAACACATCCAGCAGTAGGATGGAATGAAATGCAGGTTTGTCATCTATGTCTGACCCCAACAATGATCTTGTTGATGAACTGAAGAAGATTTCAGACATGATATTGCAAAACCTAGTGGAAACATTTAGGTTTTTCAGAATCAACTTATATTTTATTACTTCCTCTTAACCTTTTAGTTGAAAGCCAATCCATTGTGTTTCTGGTAATGCTGCCAACCTTCATGTGTTAAGCCCCTTTCAGGATAAGTACTCATGCTCGGGGGCTGCCATTTTCACCACTTGAAGCTATCATTCAGGTTTTTGAGTCAACTACTAAAGCCTTATTACTCTACAATATGCACTATGTAGACATACTATGTAGACAGAGCAATTCTGAATTTGGAACTCTGCTATTTCAGCAACATTCGCTTGTCACACTTTCATAGAATAAAAGTATATACATATTCTCCACAGATAAACAGTGCAATAGAATGGGTTAGACTGAATAAACAAGTGACTCCCAATATAGCATATTTGTCAGTCTCCGCTTGAAAAAGGTCTGTTTCCACCCTGCTGCTCTTAAAAAAAGTCCATAGGGAACTGGTTTGTCAGCTTTGTTGTAGAACTTGCACAGAACATTGATCTGAACTCCATCAGACACCTTGAATGTACTGGAATGGCAAAGGTGAGCCAGGGCTTATTGTGTAACATCTGAAGCCAACACCATGGTCACAGTCGACTGCCATGGACTTTCCACTACAGTCTCCTTATCTAACCCAATTAAATTTATAGGGGCACTTGAAGACAGATAAAAAAACACATATAGTAACACCACAAGATGCTCTTTAAATTATAGTGAAATTATTCTTCGATGATCAGACTTTGTTTAAACTCATGGAATTCATGCTAACTCAAGTGGAAGCAAATGGGGAATATACCAAATACCAATAAATGCAGTTATTGATTTTTTTTTCACTCAAATTATGTGGATTGCATGATTACCGTTGGTATACAGTACAATTGAGCATTTGTCAGATATGACCATTTCCAGAATGTAGCAGACGCCCTTCTGGTCCACAGTCAGGCTATCACAGTCCCAGGCTTACTGTGTGTTATTTGAAATGTACTTATAGTACCCAACACATTTGAGGCATAATAGCAGATATTCCTTACTTGAATAAATCAATAGAGGTATCTCTTGAGAGTGTGAAATCTCTGTAAGATTATGACTAGAAGAAGTAGATAAGCCTTTGTAATTTAGATTAATGAAACGGAAAAGAATGTCAGTGGAGGTCAGGACGATTTTCCATAGATAAATAAATATACCTCAATTTGACCCTGAAACCAAGGGAAGATTAATTATGTCAATGTTGTGAGAAAATGCTTTTAAGCCACAAATTAGCTGTCCAAAATTAATGAGTTGTGCTTAATCCATAGAACGTGCTGTGTTCAAATATATGTTATATAGCTTTGACCAGAAGAATAAAAAAGGGAAAAAAGTTGTTTCTTCTTGGCTTCACCAGTAGGCACCTCAAAGTGTTTTCTCATGCAGGAAAAGCTGAATATCTCATGTCATACTGACTTTTTCAGGATCTCAAAGCCCTGTGTGTGCTGACCCAGTTTCTGGCCGGTGTGGTGTATAAGGTTGCTGCGTTTCTTATTCACTCCTCATTAATCACCTTGGTTCCTCTCAGGGCTTTGTATCACCATTACTGACTCACCGCTTCATCTGCGAGAGTTCTGCTCATCTAAAATGCTTTGGCTCTGCCCTCAAGTGAGACTCGTAAAGGGAAACGACCTTAATAAAGACAGAACATTTTGGGTGAATAATCTGGAAGTTATATAACTAAAATGTTCTGAGAATGCACAATTCCCATTGTTAGGACACTTCACACATGCATCATAAATGTTCAGCTCATAAACCTGAAAGGAAATCTCATTGAGGTTGCACTTTCCCACAGCCTAACGTGATTAATTCTCTACTTGTTGATAATAAGGAACTCCACTCTTAATTTGACCGCCTTTCCAAATTGATTAGTGCATCAAAGGGCTAATTTAATCCTCAAGCTGCTGCCGTTGGACAAATATTCCCTGTGAGGCTTGAGGAACTCATCCATAAAACTCATGTGTCAGTCATGGACCTCTACAACTCCCTGTGCTCGGCT
Source organism: Parotocinclus haroldoi (assembly GCA_034779995.1). Lineage (NCBI taxonomy): Eukaryota > Metazoa > Chordata > Actinopteri > Siluriformes > Loricariidae > Parotocinclus > Parotocinclus haroldoi. The sequence goes on along the minus strand of JAUZST010049195.1, from coordinate 1,231 downwards.
AGCCTGTGCTAACCATGCCAGGCACGTTGCCCATTGCTAGACCTCTGTTTGCTTTAGCAGTAATTAAACAGTCTGTGATGGATTACCTTGTTAAAATGAAATTTATAGTAATAATAATTCAATTTAACTCTTTTTGATCAGCTGGAGCATCATCAGGATCATGTATGGCCACATAAGCGAGGAAATGAAAAGTGATTTGCTTTTTCATGCACTCTTAATTAACCTTCTACAAGGTTGAAAAAACATCTATCAAAACATGGTGAAAGATGTGCCTGAAGGTGATAATTGAAGAAAAATATGTTGCACTGGATGATTATAAATGCTAATTTCTGCTAAGAGCACTGAAGTGATGGTGATGATCTTCAGGTGATAATTATAACTCTCATTAATTACCTTTAGGAAAGACATAAATCTCATAAACAGTTTAAACCTTGATGCTTAAAATAAGTACCTAACTTAGAGTGAGTGGCAGAGGTGATTCGGGTTTTATACCAAATGCTGGTCTCATTAGAAAAGAAGTCAAGAAGAAATTATATTTATAGCTTATGTACTGGATCTGCAAATCTAAACAGCTCATTAAACAAGTACTTAAGCATGTGTTAGATCTTCAGTAAGAACCTAATCCTAAAAAGGTTGCACCAGAAAGCCAGATGTATTTATATAGTGCTTTTTACAAAGGTTCGTTGTCTCGAAGCAGCTTTATAAAATTATGTTATCTTAATAGGCCGTAGACCCTTAATAGGGTGACAATGGTAAAGAAAAACTCCCTAACTATTATAAGGAAGAAACCTTAGGAGGACCAAGACTCAAGAAAAAGACCCATAGTCCTTGGACAGCCAAAATGTTACATGTAAGAATTAAAATAAACTCTCTAATTAATATTTTTATTGTAATATTTAAATGAATAAATATTAATATTAGCTGAGAGAACAATAAACATAATAATTAACATCAATATTGACAATACATAAAACCTAATCTATAAAAGATATTAAAATACTCAAAAGAACACTTTGTGGGTCACAGGTTGTATTTATAATGGTCCCAAGAATCCTCTTAGGGGACTCTTAACTTAGCTTAAAAACTCCTAGCTATGAATGGTGGCTTAGGAGTAGTTCAGAAGCAATCTCAGAGCAACTCTGAACAGCAAGAAGACACACACACACACACACACACACACACACACACACACACACACACACACACACACACACACACACACAAACAAACA
>JAUZST010049184.1:0-25133 GCA_034779995.1 Parotocinclus haroldoi | reverse complement strand
TACAAAATGACAAGAAAACAATACTCTTTTTCCACTCTTGGACCAACCGGCTACAATGGTCCATATAAAATCTGGATTATCTTAAATTTCACACAGATACCTTTCCACTAGGGAGACCAAGCTCTTTAAGCGCCTGAAAAATGCCTTTCTCTGTCTTGCCAGAACCAAAAGTCCTTGTGATGCTGCAAGAAAGGACAGGAAGATATGCAGTGTCATTTCAGTGCTAACACAGACCTGCTTTAATCAATTTACCCACTCATTTCAGTGACCCCACTAAAGCTCTTATAACACAAGATCAGTGGAGCTGAACAAGGCAGGATATAGCAAACAGATTCTAATCTAATACCACTTACCCTCGGACTGGGATTTTGCCATTGACATTGGTCAGAAAGCTCAGTTTCATCCAACTAAGAAAAATGTAAAACACAGACACAGTTCAGTGGGTACATCTTGTAGCTCTTATGCACTTCTCTGAAATCTAAAAGCTCCCCGATTGAACAAATCATTAATATATGCCGCATTGTTCTCATCTTTAGACAGCCATTTCAAATTAGAGGTCTGCAGGCTGAAGAAGGCTACTTTGTCTTTCTTGGAGAACATTCAAATAACCAAGAATATATCATTACCCATTACCACTACATAAATGCCAGTCACTTGGATGCGGGAAGCATAATTTAGAGAAAAAAATGGCTTGCTAGTACAGAAATGGTTAAGCGAAAAGACAAATTTACACAATTTCCCAGTTATCCCAGATATACTTGAGTTATCATGTAACAGCCATGGCATGTTTGCTGTCTAACCTTGGCTACTTTTGTGTTTTGAAGCTACATGAAGCTACAAGTTTCTTTTCTTACTGCCAAAACATAAAGGGTGAATTATGTTTAGGCAGTAAGAAATGTCACACGTCACCCCCTTTATCATGCAGTGCAAAGTTCCAAATCAAGTACAGGAGAGCATTACAGTGAGTAGCATACTTAAAACACTTGACAGTTGGGCAAAATAATTAAGATATAACTTATTTTATAGTAATACTGTACTGAAAGTAAAAAACAAAACAATTATTTAAACATTATTGTTTTGGTATTATAAGTCTCCATGTCCAAACACAGAGGACCCTATTCATGTAGGGCAGACATCCTACTAACCACTTTAAGTCTACTTGGTGGCTGAATTAGCTAGCAAACTGGCTCACACCATGATCTTTGCAGTCAAATGTTCAGCATTAAGCAAACATCTTTATCCAGAGTAACATCACACAGTGCTCTGCTTAAGGGCCCAACACTTGCATCTTGGAATTACGATTTGAACTCCCAACCATCTGAAAAGTAGCCACGACAGTGAATCACTACTGCCCAGGGATTTGCCCACAGTTCAGCAATGCACCACTGACCTCTACGTCCCACCTAGGTTTATTAGCTAAAAGGGTAATACTATAGATCCATTCAAATTAGTACAAGCTATACATTATACACGTTTATAAAGATTTGAGCGAGCAATCAATGAAACAAATAGCAAATGTATTATTTTACTATCGTTAGCTATGTTAGCTTGGCCTCAAGTATTAGAACTTACTGAATTGTGTTTGAATATTTTCACTGTCACCCTAGGCTGGCTCAACTTGGAATTGACCATAACATTGTAAAGCTGCTTTGAGACAATGTTCCACTGTAAAAAAAGCAGTATATAAATAAATCTGACTTCACTTCAAAACTGCCCCAGGTCTCTGTGTTAAATTCAACAACTTTGTGTTTGAATTTTTATTATTTATAATTGACTTTCATTTTGAATTTCAGACAATAACAACTTCCCATTTCTGAGGTTCTAGAAGCACCAAGTATAGCTTCGGAGATGAGTGGCTACTTACTGCTTCTTCAGGCAGGTCATGGGACACACATTGTTTGCCTTGAAGTTGTGAATGACTGATTTCAACCCGTCCATCCATTTCTGCGAGCAAGCAAACAGGGGCACTTAATACACATTACTGTGGCCATAAGTGAAATAAGCACTGCTTAGTAGCTGCCAACAAAAAGCAAACACCATGGAGGAGGTCTTCTCTTAGGAAGAGAAAAAATGAGCAGGCGACAATGTTTATAGAAGGCTTGCGCAGTCCAGGCTCGCGGCTGCATGTGAAGGACAGCTGAATGTCCTTGAGAAAGCCTTGTGCTTCAGTGCAGTACCACTTGTACAAGCCACTTAAATGGGAATGGTATAGTTTAAAGTTATTCACATCTTTAAAACACAGTACTCCTAACAAATGTGTGCAATTCACAATAACTTGCTTTTTTCTCTACAATAACTGCACAAAGTTGCAAATGAATGGCACAAGCAGCAATCATTTGTATTACTTATGATGCCTGATGAATCATATTTTTGGTTTCACCATGCATGCGACTTGTCTATGACCTTATGGTAAATGTGTGAGTGGTGGTCAGTGCAATTCTTTTAACAGCTCTTATGGAGAAGAACATGATCATGTGACACTGTCTTCTCAAAATAACGAACTATACAGACGATTAGTTTACAGATGTAGATGGTTATGCATTAGATTACATGCATGTGGGTCAGAAGCAGATTGGGATTAAACACTGTGGCTGGCTATATTTGAAACGGCATATTATATACATACTACTTATACTAAACCATAAGCAAAATGCAATACGGGAACAACAGATTCACTCTGTTTACTCAGATTTGTTTGCCAAACATTCATTTGTTAACATGTCTATAGATGCACAAGCGTTCTTCCCATGCATCATAGTGAATTGTGAGGCTGGGATTCTTGCAGCCTTTTCAAATTGATGTCCCTTCTTATTAGGCTCAGAGATGTATTGAGTGAAACAGGAGATAAAATAAAATGTATTGTATTCAGGAAGTGAGAGCAGTAATGGGTGTGATGGAGAATCACTATATTACTTTCAGGGGGATGAGCCAACCATCCAGTCCAACCTCCCTCAGATTTGGCCAGTTGTGCTTGTGTGATAGACAGACCCAACTGGAAGGCATCACTGGCATAAGAGAACTGCTACTGCACCATCTGAGTGATTTGTTCCAGAATTTGTTCCATGTGAATACCAAATTTCCATACAACCATAATACTGTACACTTAACTATAACTATATAAATATAAAAAATATAACTAGAATACTTATATCTAAAACAAAGTAAATGCCATAAAAATAATAAAATAAAAAAAGATTTATAATTGGAACGAAGATTCTAGCTTTTAACTCCAAATGTTGTGGCCATAAGGACTTAAAGCGGCAAACACATTGTATAGCATAGTGATTTTATAATATACAGTACCATACTGAACTCTAATTACCATATTTTTCTTAAGTATTGTAACAGATTCCTATGTCAATTGCTTATTTATGTATTGTTAAACCACTCAATATGGAAGTGTATTATTTTGTTACACTGTACATTTAGATTTTTCTGCCCTCCTCATATCACTCTTTGTAGTGGGTTGTGGGGCAATAGACTGTTCAGCAGGACAACTACCAATGGATCATGTCAACAGCACTGAACAACCAATCAACTCTGCAGATCCACAAGCAGAGACAGGAGTTGAAGAGTAGAAGTCCATCACGCAAAGGCTCAACTGCTTTACCGGTTGTATGCTCATTAATTCACACTTGTATTAGAGACATCAACTCGGCTGACTTTTTAAAAAGCTTTTTTGCACATTATTCATGTTTGTGTGGATGACTTTCCATTGGAAGTAGTGTTTGTAAGTACTCTGGAACAGTACTCCGCTGTTTGTCCTCTCACTACCTGTATATCATCTGTAACCTATAACTATATAAATAACTACATACATATTTTGCATAATTATTATGACTTTTCAAAGTGTATAAAACAGTTTGGCCTTTAGACGTGATAGCATAGGTATGTGCGTAGGTGCCCGTGTTCCACTCATGTTTTTAGGGCATTTCTGACACGCATATTTATGGTGTCTACATGTTATCTTGTGAAAATACTCTTCAAATTTGAATTACTATAGTCTAATACACCATGTGTCTATGATGTATTTTCAGTGGAATCAATGGAAAGGGAGACTGACTGTAATAGAAAAGAAAAAAAAGAAATGACTTACTGCACAGAAGGATGGATGAAGGCAAAGTTTATAGTGAATTGCACACTACACTGCACGCTACAGCAGAAGAAGTAAACAGTTCCCTGCACAGTGTATACTGAAAAAGTATGATTTTTCTAACAATGCCCAAAAAGGCAAGCAGGCATTAAAAAGTAACATGTATCATTTATTTTGAGCAATTTTGTCTGTTCTGTAACACATTATAGTCGAACTGATCTACAATATTTGAATCCCCTAAACAAACCATGTGGATGGCTATGGCAGCATATTGGGAAAATCTATTACAAGTAGGTTGCTATTTCTGGAACACTATTTATGTTGTTCACATTCTGCATAGTATACATTGCTTTTGGGCTAAGATTAGCATCAGAATTACATAAAGCAACCATCAACCATAACCAGAGTGGTATTTTTCCTCTGTGATCTGCACTAACCCCAAGCTACGCTGGTAAAAGCCCCTTCTCTCTTCTGTGGGAATGTCTATGGATCTAAGCCAGACTTGTCAGTTTAAAGAGAGCAGGGCTAATCCTCACACAGGGCCTGTAGTTGGAGCACAATTCCAGTGCAAACAGCAGAAAACAAAGGCTGATTTTCCATCTGTGCATGCGTGCATGTTTGTGTGTGTACTGTATGTGTGCATCTGAAGGAGCTTCTTCCAGGAGCGGATCTGATTCCGATATCTATTGTCTATGCAGTCCATCTTGTTAGAAATACTTAAAACTAATGAAAATGTTTCGATGTTTGAAGAGAAGGAGCAGGATGAAGACCCATAATACACCTCAAAACTTTGGAACAACCACCTGAAGTCCAAAGCAGATCAACTAGGGCTGACTGTCATGGACTTTTCTACACGGTCATCTGACCATCACCCTATTCCATTTATAGGGGCACCTGAAGACATAAGTAAGATTACAAGATATCTTTGGAATATTTATCATTATTTTAAGATGACAGAGGCCAGGGGCATGAAAGGTAATATGTTCAAACACCTTTATTACCATATTATGTTTATAGTCCACACGCTATTTTCAGGTAAATTGAAGCTGAAAATGCGAAATTGAAGTTGAGTATTGTTTTGTCCTGCATTATAAGTATGTATTTAATGGGTATTCTCCAGCAATTCAGATGTTTATGTCATATTCAACCTACTGATCTACTCGTCATTATTTCTAGAAAATGAAGTGTTGTTCATATTTACACAAAGAGCAAATGTTATACTCGTAGCTGCAATTAAAATTGCCAGTTTCATCAGGCAGCAGTATCTGATTACTATTTTTTTGTATATATTGTATATATATTATTTTTTAATCCTCTGCCTCTTGTCCTCTGAGTGTGGCCGAATACAGTTCTCACCACACACTCCAAATAAATAGTGTGATGTCTAATATAAATCCTTTCATATATTAAGGAATGTCTCTGACTGACCTTGATTTTCATGCTAGAAGAGCTATTGGTTTTCCCAATGCACTGCAGTTACAAAGATGTGCACCTAAAACTGCAAGAGCATTGCTACGTTGGGTGAAAAGTAATTCTGTCTGTCAATTTGCATCCCAGAAACAGATTTATGTTGTGTCTGTTACTGTAAATAATAATGCTATGCCTAAAACTTTAACCTTTACCTCAAAGCCCAAAGTGAAATAACTTAAATTACTGAATAATTGATAAGTGAAAGTGATTTAATAGTCATTTAAATTAAGATGTAGCATTTAGAAAAAAAACAAAGGTTATTTTGTTAATATAAAGCAGTCCAGTATGTCCCCAGATGGCAAATACTTTGAAGTCACCCGATCATCATGAAGATATTTGGTGCAGATATACAATTCCACACACACACGAACACCTATCATCAGATGACCATGAATTATGTGTCAGGGTTTGTGTATTTGAATAACCACTGTTAATACCATTTGTATTTAAGAATACCTGCTGCATATTCCCATATGAACAGAAGAAGATAGTTCAAGTCTTGCAACACAAAATGCACTGCTTTTCTTAGCAAAACTCCCCTCTGATGTTCTATTGTTTAGCCAAGACTCCTAATTGCCTGTCATTGACACTCTAGTTATGCCAGGTTGTTCAAGCAGAAATTGTCACATCGTGTGATAATGGTTACCTTGGCCGTGTCGACAGTGTCCGCCACCATGTACATGAAGCTGAGGTTGACCAGGTCAGGGCCACTGCACACACAGATGATGCAGCCTTCCAGATCAGCCTCACTCCTTCCTGCTGCCTCAAGAGATGCGAAGATCTTTGAGTCCTGAACAACGTAAAAAACGGGTATTTTACAAAACCTTGGCACAGTATGTTCATCTCATATACAACACATACAACCCCAAACTAGAAAACACTGGGACAGTATGAAAATGCATAAAAAAACATACACAGTGTCCAAACTCTTGACTGGGACTGTCCTGATGTGATGCAGTTACAGCGGAGGAAATAATTTTTGATCCCTTGCTGATTTTGTATTTTTGTACACTGACTTAGACATAAACAGTCTGTAATTCTAATGGTAGGTTTAGTTTAACAGTGAGAGACAGAACACTAAAAAGAAAATCCAGAAAATCAGGTTATATAAAATTAGGGGAAACCTCTAAACAAAATTAAATGATTTGGATTTTAATGAGTGAAAGTATGTATTTTATCCCCTCTCAACCATTAGGAGATCTAGCTCCCACAAGCCTGTTAGATACTCCTAATATCAACTGTCATCCGTATAAAAGATACCTATCCATAGAATCAATCAATCAGACAAGCTCTCCACCATGAGCAAAACTAAAGAGCTGCTAAGGATGTCAGGGACAAGGTTGACCTGCACAAGGTTTTAACAGGCTGCAAAACCACAAGTAAGAAGCTGGGTGAGAAGGAGACAACTGTAGGTGCCATTGTGTGGAAATGAACATAAATCAACTGGGTCTGGGGCTTCATGAGAAAGGTGAAAGATCAGCCAACAACTACACAGGAGGAGCTTGTTAATGATCTCAATGCAGCAGGGACCACAGTCACCAAGGAAATCACTCGTAACACACAATGCCGAAATGGATTAAAATACTGTAGGGTCAGCAAAGTTGCCCTGCTCCAAGACTGTACCAGTCTGAAGTTTGCCAATGAACCCTGGATGATTCTGGGAGTGATTGGGAGAAGGTGCTGTGGTCAGATTAGTCCAAAATCGAACTAAACTCGCTGTGTTTGGAGGAAGGGAAATGGTGACTATTTCTTACAGAACACCATCCCCACCATCAAGCAAAGAGGTGGAAACATTATGACATGTTGGTGTTTCTCTGCTACAGGCCCAGGACAACTTCTCTGCATCGACGTAAGGATAGACGGGGCCATGCACCATAAAATCCTGGCTAAAAATCTCCTTTCCTCCACCAGGACACTGAAAATGGGTCGTGGATGGGTCTTACAGGATGACAACGGCCCAAAACATACAACCAAGGCAACAAACGAGTGGCTCAAGAAGAAGCAGTGAAACCTCAGGGCAAACCTACCATTAATTTCTTTCTCAGTAAACAAACTTACAAAATTAGCATGGGATCAAACAATGATGTCCTTCACTGAAGATGCCTTAGTGTTACCAACAGTGGTTCAAACTTTGCAATTGATGGGTTTTTAGTAGCTCGACAGACAATTAGTGAGAAAACAACCAACACAGACTATGCACGGAATAAAATGGGCTGCAGTATCTAACTGGAATCCAATGACAGAGTCCAAACTCATTCAAGATGGTATATTAATCTTTTCCAGCTGATAATCATCAATTTCTCTTGTTTATCACATCACCAGAAAGCTTTTTTATTCAATGATACACTTCCACAAACATTTTAAATACACAGTGTGCACACTTATTGACTGAAAGATTTAATACAAATTCTAATTGTAATAGTATAATTATAATAATTTCATCTTCAAATTAAGATACCCAATCTTAAAGGTTCACATAATTTTACTACTCAACGTAAGGGTTGGCAAGGTGATAGTATTTTATCGTATCATGATAAATGTTGTTATCATGATTTCTAAGCGTATCGACAGTGCAACACTTTGTGATGTTTCATCTTTCATTACAAAAAGTATAAATTAGTATTGCTGAATAGGATAAAGGTTAGAACATTTTCTACTAAAGACCCTTTGCTAAGTACAGATATCTGAATTATACTGCTCACAAAAATTAGGGGATATTTCACAATGAAAATGAAACTATTTAAAAAAGAAGCATTTGATTTCATTCAACAAGATAATCAGAAATGAAAATGAAAAGTCAAAGAAAGTTGTCATCTTGTTGTGATTGAGTAAAAAAGTGACATATTTATGGAGATGAACAGAAGTGTGTCAACCTGGACGAGAGTGCCACACATCGACTGTTCAGTAGTGTGTATGGCCACCCAAGACTGCCAAATCACACTAACAGTGATGGGCCATGGACAGGATCAGATTGTCCAGCAGTTCTTGTGTGATTTTCTTAGATAATATGGGATACATAATATTTGCAGAGTAGAAAAAAGACCAACATTACACATTGGTGGATAGATAAAGCTACTCGACACATCTATTGACAATTCTTTTTCACTCCTGCTAAACGAAAAAGTGTACTTTTCCCCGAACATAAGCAATTCCCTCAAAACATCATTAGGCAGCACATACATTAGGTCATTGTCCTGATTTAGCAGATCATATTTATTGTGATGGTTGTTAGTCAAATGATTGGCATCTCCCACAGCATGCTTGGATAAAGTTATGGCAGAACATATTTATGTCAAATTTCATTGTATGACATGTTTGGAAACTCCCAGGACTGATGAGTTGAACACAATGCATGTACAATGCAGTCTGCTGAGCATCTTGGACTGTGACTCCACTGATTCAATAAGTCTTTGTTATTAAATTAGTAAAACAATAGCCCTTTATAATGGTGTAATCTGCTTAGCACTACAATAGCGATATGCAGCATAGTGAAATCATGTCTAATGACAGATGACGGCTCATGATCTGCCTTTGTTCTGCAGTTTTTGAGCTGCTGCAGGCGAAAAACACAGCGTGTCACCTAACGATGGGATGACAGTAAAATAGAACCATTTTCTGTCTGCAAACATGACTGTCTACAGTCAACGCACTTCTAACATTAATTATCATTTCCATGAATCAAGCCAAATACTAAAGAGTCAGCGAGAGGTGAACTAGTGTCTGGGTTAGGTTACTATTTGAAGCACAGTGAATATTAAATCATCATTAATGAAGTAGCTGGAAATGCCAAAATAAACAGAACAAAGAACTCTAAGCTTATTCTGTTCTCTGTCAAATGAGACCATAAGTGCAGTTTTGACAAAAACTCATCCATTTAACTTGTTCATAAATAAGTGCTCATATTAGAGCCGTATTAGAGCTATAGTGTACAGCTCACAAAAATTAGAGGATACCCCAAAATGGAATATCTCATAATGAAATATTGCCGAATTGTTTGAACAGTGTTAGTGTTGATGCATGCAGAAACTTTTTTTTAAAGCTACAGTCTTACACGTTTCAATACCCTTTCATCAACTTTTTGGTCAAGGTATACAATTAAATGACCCTATATAGATCTCACCTTTGGCACTGCTCCAGAACGGACACTGTTTATGAGAGAACATTCTAGAACTTGGCCTTCCTGAAAAAAAAAAGACCAGAAAATGTCCACACAACATTACATGATACTGTTTTAGAGCCTAAATACAGAAAAACTGAGGAAGAAGTTGGATTATATTTCTCAATAATATTAGTTCATGTAAAAGTAGTAACCATCACTTGACATAGCTAAAACATGAACACACTATAATACTAAACAATATATAACCTGTGCAAAATCCTTAGGCTGCCATAAGATTTGTTCTTTTAGCAATGGTATAATGACCATATGCTACATATTGTTAACAAAAATCAATCAAAATTAATATTTAAAACTCTGAATTAATTACACCATAATACCCTTTTCCACTGATATTCTTTCTAATCTTTCTAAATGTATGTATTTAATTCCCTTAGCATATCTTAGCCTTTCCACACATTTCCATTTCTAAAAAAGTGCTTTCTTGGCTGCTACATTACACAAAGGCCATTCCTAATCATCAGACTGTAAAAGGGTCAACTTGGCATCCCAATAAAGTTGCCAGATGCTGCTGTTGCTCAACTGTAAGGAGAAGGTAAGCTAAATACAAGCTAGAACTTTAGTTTTTTTAATACGGCATACACATTTCCTGTATTTTCTTAGTTGTATCCTAATAAAGAGAATGAAAAATAATTCTAATCTGATGGTGACCTTTTGCACATTACTATATAACCTGACTGAATACACATTGTTGATACTGATCATATAGCAATATCCAGAGAATAAAGTTTGTAAAGAGTTGGACTCTTTAAACCAATACAATAATTCCCACAATCAGAAAGCTAACACTTACCTTTCCCTCACTTTTCCATGTAAGAAAGAATCCAAACTCGTCAACTTTGAAAAGGCAGCTGGGTTCAAGCACAAAAGGATCCTATGAAACAAAATTGATTAAATGAAAACCAACAGACACAAAAAACATTAAGTCATTATTTACTTACAACTTTCACAAAAGAACTGTAACATTCAACACGTTAAACAAAACTTATATCATGCTTATTAGCTTAACGCACACAATAAAACACTACAGATCTGTACATATATAAATGTTACAAATTATAGCATAACAATAACTTGGCTCCCATAAGTAACTTGATGAGGATCTGTCAATTAAGATAATTGACCACCAAAATCGTAAAAAGGCTATAAAACAATACAATAATGGTCCCTACATACAATGCTCACTAACTAAAATACAATTTTAGTCTATCATTAAGACCAATAATCACTCTGTTGGACTGGTAAGGTATGCAAATGAAAACTGCCAAGGACCTGCAAAACAGTTTGGCAGATACAGGAGTAGTGGTGTATCAGTCTGCCTTGATGCAAAAGTTGTGAGAACCTTCATAATAAACAAATTTTAATATTTGCAATGAAACTTTGACATGTCATCAAAAGGTGCTGTAAAATGTATTTGCCAGAATAGCTTGCATGTATCCAGTAAGATTTCCTACTTTGGGCTTTATGCAACGGATAAAGCACAAACACCAGTCTTTTCCAAAATATGCATAGAAAAATTTCCACATTTGGTAAAAACTAATGCTGAATAAAACACCCTTAAAAACAGCGTTCCAAGGAGTACGCTAAAAGTCAGACACTGCAGATGCAACAGACAGGATAATAACAGACAGCAATAGCAAAGACATTTCAAAAAGACAAGCAAATGAAACAAACAAAAAAGATATGATATTCCCCATACTTTATCAGGCCAAGGATGTGATGCTCAGGAAAACATCTGAATATGACTTTTAAGTGCCTTCTGTAAATAGTTGATCATCTATACTACTTACTAAGGCACAAATACTTTCTGAACACCATCACCAATTCCGCTGATGTCCCCAAAATGAAATGACTGAACTCAAATTGATCAACATCCATTATTTTTGCCACTACTAGTCATAAAACATAAAAAAACATTAAAAAAACCATGATAATTACTGTGCATGGTGATCAAACAAAGTATTATCATGGGATATTTTTGATAGATCACCCACACCTATTCATCAGTCATCAGATATGAACATTCTTATCTAATGGCTATAACTGTATTTGTTCTTCCTATATTAAATGAGCTTGAAAAAAGATTACTTTAAACATCCTTCAGTCAATTCACAGATAGTAATAAAAAAAACATTCATCCTGAACACTTAATGCTATGCGTGTAGAAAATGTTGACTAGTGATGTGGCAGCAGACCAATGATCATGATTATTGTTCCAGGAAATTGGGAGCAGCAGGCGGTTTGATTCTTAAAAGCAGCCAGACAGAAGGCACCTCCTTTCTCACTCCATATCAAGAAGACCTGAAAACATCATCCCCACTGGCCTCCTTTATACCTGTAGTGAAGCACTTTGTAGAGCACAGAGCAGTACAACAAGGCTGAATAAGTGTGCCATCGGTGGTACTAAACATAACACAGGCTGATGTCTACCTAGCTGGTGTTTGCATCCACTAATAACCTAGATTTTGACCCTGTTTACCCTAAGTCACTTCATGCATCTTGTGGATTGTAAATGCATAGAGATAAAAAACAAGTCGAAATGATCCCAAGGAGCCGTTAAATAAATGTAATGTTAAATAAATGCAATCTATACGACTAAAACTCCAAACAATAATTTAGAACGTAACTCATCTGTACACACTCATTTGTATCTTGTCTGCTGAGAAAACATTAGCCTTGTGTACACATTAGCCTTGTGTACAAATGTGTACAAAGAATATTAAAAACTTTTCAAATGCTTTTCTAAATCTCAATGTACAAAGTTGGCATTTCTCTAGTAATAATAAGAACATTAAGGAGATCATATAAACACATTGCATATAATACTCTACATTATAATATTAAATGTACTATAATTTTAAAAGGATCTGTCATTTCAAGGGATCACAAAAATATCATCATATAACATCATATAAAACGATTTAATATGACCTATTGATTGTATTTATTAAAAGACACACTGTACAAGCTATGCATTATGGATATGGGCAGCCAGCACGGCGTGTACCGTGACTCATAGATATTTGTTTTTAACTGCTAAGTGTGGCTGAGGTAATGTATTGGTCCTGGGGTAGTTAAATATCTACTATATAACCAAAAATATGAGGACAGAAATTCCCAAAAGGATTTGTCCCTCCTTTGCTTCAACATCAGCCTGGTTCACAGTTGGCACTCTAATTAATGTATCTGGTGGACTTAAGATCTTGTGCAAGAGGGACAGAAGATCAAAGATCTGTGAAAGTCAGTCAAATTATCAAAATTCTCAAACAATCTTTTTATGGGTTTTGTTTTAGGAGGGCAGAGAAGAAATTACTTATCTGGGCGGTGGATACCCATGAAAGTGTTTTATTAAGAGTCACTGATATGTTAAATACTGTTATTTGCTTATAGAGCCTCCATGCATGTATGCTCTGTATTATGAACCTGTTAGACTAATTAGAAGGAGTGTCTACTTACTATCAGCTATATAATGTACTAGAATCCAAAACATTTTTTCAAAAGAATTTTTTTTCTTACCTTATTTACAAGGTGTGTGGTTGTAAAAACATTTGCATTAACGGATAACGGTACTTTTAAAATCTGTTTCTTGTTTTCATTACGGGATAATCAGTTTATGAATTTTAGCAATGATTTACATTTAATCTTGACCTGACCCCAGATTTCAAAAGCTATCTTCCTATGTTTGTTTCCTAATACCCGACACACAAATTTCTTTCACAGCAGTACAAACAGCACAAGGCAAAATAACCTCCCAAGACAGGAGACTTCTGGAAACAGTTTTACCTCAATCCATGTTGACATTTGTCTGAACATAATTCCTGGAAGAATTAGAGTGGCAATATCATTCTGAATGAGTTTAGTTTTGATTTACTCAGACTGTTCAGAGTTGCAAGGGTAGGCACACCCTGGAGAGGACGCCAGTCTTTCACAGGGGTGTTAGGGGTCCACTCTTGCAAATGGACGGCACCACTGAGAATCTACTTGGGTCAGTACTGTCTTAGACTGCTGCATGACCCAAGCACCTCAGTAATGACTTCTTGCTGTTACTTTTAGAGTAGAATTTGGTGTTTCGTGTAGCATCCTATTATCTCACAAATGGTTTTCATTCCACTATATAGGATAAGCTCTCTAGCATAGTCTGAATGTTATATATTTATTTAGATTCCACTGAAGCAAGGAAATATATCTGTTCCTGGAATTGATCCATGTCCATACAAAACTTGAGACATGGTGCATTTTTCTGCTGTCACATGGTACACATTCGGCCTGACAGGATGAACTTTGACTATGACAACGCTTAGAAAAGCTCTACTGACCAAGCATTCATAAACAGTTGTAATAAAACATAGTCTTGTTGCCTTTTTGCCTACCTTAGACAGCAATAGGAGTAAAACTGGCTGTATGTTGTTATGTTTTGTGTTCTGACATGTTAGTTAGAACATCAGCATTGTATTGTTCAAAGATCTAACTAGTCATCCTGAACTTTCTATTGTCACCTGAAGGCATAGAACATAAACACTGTAGGAGCAGTTTAAATTGAGATCATACCTAGTTGTATGTGCTAATACATGGTGGTAATTAATTATTCCAAACTACTCACTTGACACAGCAATCAAAAGCATGTACAACGCTGCACAGTTTTTACCGGTGCTTTTCTTTAGAAATATTTACTTTCCACACTTCCATCCCCACAGACAGGAAGGAGGGAGTGGTGGTGGTGAATAATGAAAATGCCTTTGGGGGTTGCACAGATAGACAACGACTAAAATGAGCAGCAGGGACGAAATACAATGAACACTTCATACTGTCTTTTTCGTGTGGGATTCCCCTGAGAGAGAGAGAAAGAGAGAGAGAGAGAGAGAGAGAGAGAGAGAGAGTGTGTATCTGCATTGGAGAACAATCCTTGTGATGGCATACAGTAGCAGTAAGGAAAGATGGATTGCGCACATTATAGATACTACCCTTTTAATTATCACAATAATAAAGAACAGGAGGTTTCTTTGTCTGCTCTCTGAGTTGCAGAGTATGTGACTCAGCAATAAAATGCAGATAGACCCCTCTCGCCTACGCTCTGGAATACTCCTCCAGAAGAGAGCCAATTAAATGAGCCTGTGCCAAGAGTGGTCTGCGATGCTAGAGCGAGCAGGTGAAAATGGATCCAGGCCCTGTTTACATCCTCTACAACACCACAGAAAAGCTTCAAGACTCTTAGTCCCTTTGTAACATCATGCAGCTAATGTTTGCAATGCAATGTGTACACCACTACTTGTATCACTAAGCTCATTTGGTGGGCCCATAAAACAGAGTGCACAACATACTACAATTACTTGAAAAAAACATGAACGCTCGACATGTTGAAAATGCAACTTTCAATAATGCAGATGACCACCCATAAGCAGGGATAATGACCATGCTGTGTATGCCCTTTACTGCAGTGGCCACAGCCAAGATGGTCACTGACTTCCAGGCTTCACCGTCTGCTGCCCTGTGGGAACAGGATGAACAGTGACTGCGCTCAGTGAGATCACTGTCTTATTTACATCCTCATTCCTGGGCTAGGCATCTGCAGCGTTAATCAAGAGACTTGTACCCTGCAGGGCAATTCTGCTAATGAGATGCGCTACAATGTTCATTTTTCTCCTGCAATTCTGAGAACTCTTAAAACTAGGCTCCATGTGATCATATTGCAACTTCAGACTCGAGTTCTACTCTGCTCAAGGTGCCACTTAACTCATCGTGTAATTACCCACCTGCAAATGATGGGTGTCTGAATACATGAACAAATCGAAATGTGTGGATGTGCTGATGAGTACAAGATGAGTATGTGTGCTCCTGAGTAAAAGATTTCCGACTGCTCACTGCACAGCGCTAATGACAGTCCCTGATTCCAAGGTGAAATGAGTTCCCTGCTCAGTGCCAAAATGACTTAGATGTGACTAAAATAAAAACACACAGGAAATGTCCAACTCTATATGGAGGACATGATAAGGTTATGATGGAATCTCCTCATCAGATCCGTATCTCTATGTTTATGCTACTCTTGTAATTTGGGTAGCACAGAGCAACGCCCAATCCAATTTCAGGGCATTTAAGTGGTCTGATTGAGTTAACTGTGGAAATGAACAAAGGCCTTGGTAGAGGTACACTAGAGGTGGTTATCACTAGAGATTTGTGTCGTATATCTTGAAGCTTCTCATAGTGACAGAGACACTGAGGACTGTGGCCTTGTAAACTCCATTCTATTACTGAAAGTGTATTGTGTCATTTGTATTGTTTATAACTCTTTCCAAGTCTGCCATAGCTAGGATTACAAAGTGATTTTAAAAATAATTCTGTACTACTTTATCCACTGGCTTTCAGATCTAAGGTAGTGATACAGATATCTAATATTTTACATGCATACAATATAAATTAATCTGACTTGAATATGATCATTTAATATATAAATACAAATAACGACAGCTACTTGGAAAGAAAATATGCACAGGTATACACCGTTTAACAACCGCATTGCATTCTGTGAAATAGCATGTTGATTGGACATTACCATAGTCACAGTTCTACCAGGTTAGGGCATTGTACAAGCAAGACTGTCAATGCGTGAAAAAAAAATAGGATGATCGGGGGATCATGCCAGCTCTACATACTCCCAGGGTTCGACGCCTCGCCATGATCCTGGCTAAGAAATAGCAGGGTTAAACCATGTAGGGGAAAAATAGTTCAAATAAAAATGATTAATTCCCTCTACAGGAAGAACTAAAATTGTACTATGTACATTCAGAAAGTGTAAACAAGAATTCAAGAACTTGTATTCTTGTGCAACACTCAAAAACACAAATATGTACCTCATCAAATCTGTCGAATACGGCACCTTCCTGTAGAAAATTGGGGACGTGCTTCTGCCAGTTGAACTCATATGATTTCGTCATGGCTGCTTACAGATCTACAAAGCAAAGAGAAGGAAAACATAAGAATACTGTATGTTACAGGAGACAATAAACAAAGATTAGTATAGAAATACCAGTCGGCACACACATTAATAAAAAAAAATTAATCAATCAATATAATCTGATTAGTCTCCTAATCAGATAGCAAACTGTCCAAGCCAGGTCTTTATTACATTAGTTTTCATGTTTAAAGATTTTAGTTTAATTGTTTTGTGTATGTATCAATCGTGTAATTAGTATCAGTTTTATTTATCACATATCAGCACTTTGCAGACAGTTTCTCTACATACTTCGTTAGTCACATTTAGTTTCTGCTCTCAAATGTTCTCTAACAGTTCTCTAAGGGCTCCCACAGATCAAGCGCTACTTGGGAGGTGGATCATTCTCAGTGACACTGCTAGTGGTGGTGGTGGTGTGTATGTTGCTGGTACGAGTAGATCAAACACAGCACTTTCTACACAAGGAGTGTAGGTACCCAAAGTGATCAGTAAGGGAATAACCACAGTTCATATGATACTGAAAAGAAAGTGAGATATTTCAGCAACTCAGTCCTTCACACACACAAGTCATAAGCCAATCACAAGTTATACCTAACAGAAGAACTAAAAATGAACAAAGAATGACACAAGTATCCCCTCCAGCTTAATTCCAACATTTGCCCTACTAAATGTCCATAAATAAAATGTGTGTAGTTAGTTAATATGTTTTTATGATTCACTGGGATGAACTGGGCCATGAACTTCTTTGAACTCTATGAATAATCATAGATTTGCAAATTCAAAATGTCTACCTACTTAACAGTAGATTGGCCCTCTGCACTAGTAGTAGCTTGTTAGTGGGTGCTTGAGCACAAGTGAAATTTCAGTGTTGGACATTTAGTTTATTTCATAGTAAGCACACCTCTGAAAAACACAATTTAAAGGTGTGCAAAAACAACAGAAATGCCACAGAAAAAAAGAATTACAGTTTCAAACACAGTCATATTACATTGATCACAGGAATATCCGCTATAAATAAAATAGATAAAAGTCTGACAATAAAAGATAAAGTCTGACAATTAGCACTTAGATACATGAGATTTCCAAGAAAAATGCAGCAAACAACTTTGTTTCAATAGGAACAGTTATCAAAGCATGGTACCATTTGCCATATACAAACAAATGGAATGACACGTCAAAGCGTACTGTTCTGTTCTGTCAATGAGTATAAATAAATGGCTACTGGTAACCATGGGTGGTTGTGGGTTAATCACTTACTTAATACTTGTGCCAAAAATGTAAGTGGGATGGTAGAGGTTGGGGTTTTATATGTCAGCCAAATGTTATCTTGATTGTGACCTTATTACCCAAGCCCCACAGTTATGTAATTATGTAAATAATTACATATATTATGTTACCCGACAAAGACTTGCTTGGAACCATTGCTGACTTAGATGACATTCAATTTGTTCATATATGACAAACAGTACCATGTGTCGAAGACTGTCATGAAATAATGTTATTTTCTGCATTTTGCTTTGAAATCCCACATAAGTACTAAGTAAGTAGTACTAATTGTCAAACCTTATGCATAGCTGATACATGCTGTTTAACAACCTGATTTTACTGCAATCAATGTGAGTTGGTTCACATGTGCATCTGTGTTTAAACTGTGATTCAGTCGCTTTCTTTTTTGTGTGTTTCTACTATTTTGTCCACACCACGACATGTCATCATGTTTATGGAGGCCTCACGGTGAAGTGTTTCAGTCACGCCTTGGCTGTGGAGCTACTCTAACTCCTAGTGTGATAATCTGGGAAGCCAGAGAGTCAGTCACCTCTATTAGTGATCCAAGGGACACTAACAACTCAGCAATATGTGTGACCTGTGTTCTGCAACCATGTGTTGCCTCTCACGGCAGGGCTTCCAATTGGCATTTTTAGAAGGAAATGTTTGTCCAAGCACAGCACTGGTATTCCAGTAATGTCTCAGTCAACACTTCTTCTGCCTGCCTGGTTGCCAGATTTATCAACATTCAAGCATTTATGGGACCAGCCAGAATGCGAGCTTCAGCACCCTACGAGTATGCAGGATTTACAGGCCCATCTGTGTCCTAATGTGCACCATAGGGAACCTGTATGCCTCCAACGTCCAAACGTATCTCATCCTGCATCCAGTTAACATTCAGAACAACATGGTACTAGAGCCTTCTTTAAGTTGCATAGTTTTCTCAAATTTTATTTGCTCTAATATTATACTCACTAACATATATCATAATTACATTCATACATGTAATGTTTAATCTGATTCTCCTTCTTGGTGAGCTTTTGTCAATGAGTATATTTAGTTATTGAACAATAGGATTATCTATTTTAGGACATTGCTACATGTCTGCATGTAACATGGTGCTTTACATGGGTATTTTTCACCCAAATCCCACAAAGTGCGCAGTTTGACAACATGCCTGACAAATAAGGTGACAGCTTACACATGTTGTCCTAATAAAGCACCTATTTAACTTAATAGTGCATGAAAACATAATTTGGCTATTGCATTTTTTTAATTGTCTACTCGATGGCTAAAACTATTTATTAAACATCAAATATGAGCAAGCAAAAGAGTGATTTGAGAAACAACAAGATGACTTAAAACCTCTTCTATGGTCCGGCCAATCACCAGATGTAAACATCTTGAACATTTATAGATGCATGAGTCCCTAAATCATCCACCAAAAAACAGGAAAATTTCCTGATTGTAGAGCCCATCATAAACCTCTCAGGATCTGAGTGGCTAAAGTCCAAGAAATAATAATGCTCGACTTATTAGGTCCCTGGTATTAATATATATGTTTACAAGTGTCTATTATTTTGGTGGTACATTTATATTATTTGGCAGACTCTTTAATGAAGAGAGTTCTTGAAAGCAACAGCCTGCAACATTTTGGCTGTGTACTGAACAATACCCAATTATTCTACATATAATGTCAAATTAGTGCACTAAAATGATTTTGTTAATAGAGCTGTGACTTGCCATAAGCAGTTTAAGTGGTTCCTTTTGGTCCCAAAGCCACCAGGAATGCCTTTGGTGTCCAAATTGATGGTTAGACTGCATCCATTAATTTATTTCTTTATTCATTCATTCATTCATATTCTATACCTGTTTAAGTGCCTATAGAAAGCCCAAACATTCACATATACTACAACAGTACACTGTGTGCAATTCTCTATGCATCTAGCTAGTTTTAAAACAAGTGTGGTATCATGACAGTAGAGTCTATCAGCTTCATTAGCATTTATAAATCAATTAAAATAAGTCAGTCATTAATTTAATAATTGTTGAAGATGTCAAAACTCCATAAAAGGCCATGTACATTTTATGTATGAAACTTTGGTCAGACGTCAGTTGCTGGTGAGCCAATATAAGCAATTTACATAATCTATTGTGGTTTATTTATTAGTAGCTAAACATTATTTTCGTGTAAAGATATCAAGATACCCATAACTCATGGGTAAAGCATGTAAACTATTATTGTTTAATAATTGTGGAGCTTAGGTAATGAGGTAACAATCGAGACAAAACTTGGCTGACATAAAATAGACCCCAACCTCCACTACAAAGCTTCCCTTTTGAAGAAGTTTTGGATAAGTTATTAACCCACAACCTTCAACAATTAACAACAACCAATTATTTATTAATTCACTTATGGCATGTCAACAACTTTTCTCTACAGTACTGTACAAAAGTCTTCCACTACCGTTAGATTAGATATACCATTATCTTAACAATGATATGATAAAGATACAGAATTATTTATCAGTCTGTTTATTATAATAAAACCAGAAAATACAAGATATTTGCATGTAATATAAAAAAAGAAACATCTGAAAAAACAACAACCTCTATAGGGTACAGTGTCAAATATGCAGTGTGAAGTCTATTGAGCAATAGCAGCATCTGGCAGCTTCATTTGGGTGTCCAACTTAGCCTTCCACACTGAAGAATCTTAATGAAAAATGGTCTCTCTGGAAGAGTCTGGGAGAAACCCCTTTTTCAGAATTGGAACAGAGTGCAGAGACTAATATAAGCTAAAGCTCACAAAGATTGGAGTTAAGGACAGTAAAAAGTGTATTATGGAGTAATTGATCCAAGTTTGAAATGTTCAGGTCCACTATTCGACAATATGTTATATATGGTCATTATACTGTTGGTAAAACAACAACTTTTTTGTGCAATACTGTATGTCTGTGAGAAACATGCTGCTTTATATGTGTGTATCCCTCCCAAATCCTGCAGTGTAACTGTGTAGTTTGACAACACGCCTGACACAAAAGATAACAGCTTGCACATGCCCTTTCTAATAAAAGCAACTAATATGAATGAATAATGCATAAAACAAGCCATTGTCGTGGCAGTTGCTATACTGCTTTTTGTGTGTTTTAGTGCTTTTAAAGTGAAACAATTTTAAACAAACTTATCATATGCAAAACAATTTTTAGAAAAATTTGTATACACCATTAATACATTTAAAGTTTTAAAGCATTCTATAATTTCCATTTCTGCTTTCAGAATGACACAAGAAGAACGGATGACCCTGGGGGCAAAGCTTTCCACGACTACAGCAGTGAAGTCAGCCTGATGCAGACACATTTAACAAGAGGGGAAAGGGGAGGAATGTAAACAATCATGCTGTTCCAACAGCTAAAGGAACAGTTAAAGAGACGTGTTTACATACATACTGCAAACCTCTCAGGTAAGAAGAAAACACAACGTTTCAGAAAATATCACACAATGTACAGTGCAGATAATATGCACACTTCACTCTACACACACATATTTCTGAGAGGGTGGAAACTGGAGTACCTGAAGGAAGCCCAGAAATTTGCACAGATAGTAACCAGAGGTGGGGCTCAAAATGTGGTCATTTAAGCTGTGCAGATGTACCACAACCTGTTGCTTTACCTGCTGATTGTTTTAGTACAACATATTTTATTTTATTGCCCTGACCATTGTATTCTTATGTTTCTCAGGTTAGGTGCTGGTTTTTGTTACCTTGTCCCAGAAAAGCAGGGTTAAAACCAGGAACAATAATTTTTTCGAACGATGGTGGGAGGGGTCACGGGGGTCACCTGTCCACCATTCACTCAAACTACGTTTAAGATACATACGAAGAACAAAGTACAAATAATGCGCAGACAACGGAGAGCGACTAAGCACATGCACTCACACACAGTCGCTGAAACAAGAATTTAAAATTGAATTTAAAAGGCTCCATTACTTTAATCATGAAACTGCTTCTATTTAATGCACTGATTAGGAAGAATCTGAATAAGCAATTTAAGGAAGAAAATTTTAAATGCATGTAGTCTCATAAATAGTGAGGCAGTAATGGTAGCTGTGATGCATCGGCTCATTAGTCAGGCATCCTGCATCTGCTTCAGGGGCTTAGCAGGATACTGACACACTGAATCAATAGTATCTAATTCTTAAGCAAATTAAATGACAGGCTAAAGAAAATTGTCATAGATTTCACATATAGCGACATACCACCAGAAGCACAGCCTGTTATGCACTGTCCGATTGAGGCTGGCATACAAGACGTACACAGCGCACATCTCATCTGCATCATTTTTCATTGGGTCAGGATGAGGTTCTGTCTGCAGCCTCACCTGGCTGTTCTCTTCCTTTGCACTTCCCCTCCTATACAGCGGGTGGCGCTGTTATCACCTGCTGCTTTCCCTATATATATATATATATATATGAGAGTGGAGGTCACTGTTTTATTACCAGAGTATAAACTCCTGACCAGCCTCCTCTTTCTGAGACAGAACAATAGTTGTGCAGTAGTGGGTTAGTAAAACAGACCAATTACCAATTACCACCACCAGAGCACATGAAACAATGTAGAATAAATACATATTTATCTACATTATAAGTACAGAAGACATTCAATTCAAAGAGTTTGCTCTGACACTTTCAGTACAGCAAGCTATCAGCATAGTAGAATCTCCTCTTGAGACTTTAGATCAGATGCTGATAAGCAATAAACCACTCTAATCAATAACTAGCATACCTAATGTACAGAAGAAAATAACTGGGTTCTTTGTCAAAGCGCAAACGCGCAAACACACACACACACACACACACACACACACACACACACACACACACACACACACACACACACACACACACACACAGAGGAAACTCTAAAACTAAGAAGGTCATTGGCATGGTTTGAACAGATGTAACAGGGTGCCTGACATTACTGACTCAAAGTGCGTCTCCATTCTGAACCTAGCCAGAGGTTTGAAACCAGTGTGGCTCAGCGATAGAGTGACAGTTCCAGTGTTGAGCCACACTGCTAAGGCTAAGACTGTGAGTGGATGACCTTCTCACTTAGGGCCTGTTCCACCTGGTTAAAAGTTCCTGATCTTATCTATTTCACCTATTATCTACCTGTTCCATAGTACTGCCTTGCCAGGAGCCTTCCAAGTTAGTCAGGACTGCAGGGCTGGGGCAATGGTATACAAGTCTTATGAGCATCTGTGTACAACAGATCTATTAGAAATGTGACTGTGAGTCTAAGCAGTATGCTCTATATATCTCATTATAAACTAAACTAACCTTTGATCAGTTGAAGCGACTACTAGTAAAACGTGTTACACTTGTTTAAATATTTAATATCTTCAACCACAACAAAATACTGAACTTTTGGGTCTAAAGTGTATGTAACGTTGTAATTTGTATTTTATTGATTAATGTCACATACATGGACTTAACACGCGACCACACCCGGCCTATCTCACCCGCCTACTAATCACGCACACCGGTTCATCCTCCCACTAATTACACACTCTGGTTTATCATCAGCACCTCCCTATATAAGCCTAATTTCACCAGTCAATTTTCGCTAAGCTTCTTTGTTCACCCTAGTTGCTTACCTGCTTAACCCTGGACTGTCTATTGGTTTTGAGTATTGCCTGCCATTTGTACTAATAGACACCTGACTTCCTGACACCTGACGCCACGTTTAAGTCCGCTCCCTCCATCGCCTTGCGTTACAATTAAGATACTGGTTTAAAAAAAAAAAAAAAATTATTTTAAGTCCCAGCACTGTCAAGCTGCCATTTCAGGATCCTAGACAATTTAGGCCTGCTTAGGCTGTAACATATACAAGTGTCTGTAATCTGAGCTATTAATCTGTAATCTGAAGTTACAAATCACTGACACTGTTGGGCCATTGAGCAAGGCCCTAAACTATGAAATGCATTGTTTATGTGTAATACAAATTGTATAATGGTATCTTCTAAATATTTAATATCTTCTAAATGTTTCAGCCTTTCCTCAGCTCCCTCAGACACAACCAGTCATACCTGTGCCACCCGCAAGGCACCTATGGCACTCAAACTCCAATGTCAATGTCAAATTTATTTATTTAGCACTTTTTACAATGGTGCAATGTCTCAAAGCAGCTTTACAATATAATAGCCTAGGGTGACAATGGAAAAAAACTCCCTGAATGTAGAAGGAAGAAACCTTGGGAGGACCAAGACTCAAAAAGGGACCTAAGGGAATGAAGCGTGGCATAAATGTTAAATTAAATAAAGTTAAGCTTGTATTAATAATAAAGTCAAATGAAGTAAATAATAACAATTGCATTAAATAATGTAAAGGATTTAAGGTATTGAGTCCTCCGGTAAGTTCTTGGAGGCGCATCATCTCCTGATAACTTAATAATGGAAGGAGCCCGGGTATGATGGGACTGGAACTCCAGTCACCAAAATAGTGGGCAAAGTATTTGCACTAGACCAACCCAACATGGTACACGTGGTATTTGTTAAATGGTTGATCAAACTATTAAATGGTAAATACCATGGTGACAACATGATCTTTTACTAACCTACACTCCAGACAGTGTTTTATTTGAATAAATTTCAAAATAATTTATGCAAAACAGTTCTTATTTTTCGGTTCAAAGCTACTAACTTCAGTACCAGAGGTCTTATTTTGTATTCTGCATCACATGAGTGTTAAGAGAATTGCCTGTAAGGGATAAGCCTGCGCGACTTCCTATGTGGAAGTCTCACAAAGGGTAACAGAAGCTCAAAGGCCTTTAATGATTGACAAATTCACATTTCTAGTGCATTTGGAGGACAACTACAAATACACTACTAGTGTCAACACATTTTACATGAATAGAGAGCACCTAAATTAGATTAAAAACTCAATGCTAGAAGTTTTTTAGATAAAGAACGATTCAGAAGCGCCCTGTAAGCAACTCTGAGCAAGGAGAACAGAACAACTTTTATCTCAAGAGGAGGCAGGGCTGACCCGGCTGCAAGGTATGTTACATTCTTTTGCAGATTGGTTGTCACCCCCATCACTCATTCCCACTCTCTCTCTCTCTCTCTCTCTCTCTCTCACACACACACACACACACACACACACACACACACACACACACACAC
>JAUZST010049183.1:0-51837 GCA_034779995.1 Parotocinclus haroldoi | reverse complement strand
ATATATAAAATTGAAGGTTGGTGATAAATTTAGTAGTCCTTTTAATATAAGGGCGACTGGGAGAATCCTGTCTAGGGCACCAAAATGTGCAAGGGTCAGGCCTGAATCTAATTCACAATAAGAGTCCTTCTTATCATCTTCATCAGATTCATAGTTTAAAAACTCATGAAGTCTGACTGCTGCTTTTTCCCTGGAAAGAAAATAAAATCACTTTCATAGCAAGTAAGGCTAAAAGGACCAACATATGTGTTTTGGAAGCTGGTATAGTGGTCCGTTAACAAGAGCACAAGAGTTAAACATTGGTTAGTTAATGTTGGCCTGGCTGGTTTTGTTGGTGAACCCATGTGCTCTTGACAGTAAAGCTGGTTGACCAGAATACCATTACCATACCATACCACTATAAATATATGTTTATAGCAGAAAATGTTTATACTGAAAATGGACTTGTATTATCGGGAAATACTTTATAGAAAATTAAGATCATTTTCTCATCTACACCACAACAATCTAGAACGACACGTCCTAACTGAGCTAAAATATCTATAAAAATAGATTTACTAAGGAAACGAAACAGTTTCAGTTAATCTGTAGAGTATTACAGTATTTTTCCTGAGGCATATCTTGGAGAGTCAGATTAATTTACATGGTGCATTTTACAATGAGGCATTGTATATAATTTTAGATTATCTAGGCCAATCCCAAATTAAGCAAGCTTGGTGGACAGGAAAACTCCCTCTACAGTGGAGGAAATTATTATTTGATCCCTTGCTGATTTCTTTCATTTTAAGGGTAGGTTTATTTTAACAGAGACAGAATATCTAAAAAATGTCATTGTATAAAATCTTTAAATTATTTGCATTTTGCAGAGAGAAATAAGTATTGGATCCCTCTAGCAAACATTAAGAGTTCTGGCTCCTGCAGACCAGTTAGACACTCCTAATCAACTCGTTACCTGCATTAAAGACAGGTGTCTTAAATTGTCACCTGTATAAAAGACACCTGTCCACAGACTCAATTACTCAGTCAATCTCTAACCTCTCCAACATGGAAAAGACCAAAGAGCTTTCTAAGGATGTCAGTGACAAGATCATAGACCTGCACAAGGCTGGAATGGGCTACAAAACCATAAGTAAGATGCTGGATGATAAGGAGACAACTGTTGGTGCCATTGTAAGAAAATGGAAGAAATACAAAATGACTGTCAATCAACCTTGATCTGGGGCTTCATGCACAATCTCACCTTATGGGGTATCCTTGATCATGAGGAAGGTCAGAAATCAGCCTAAAATTATACGGGGCAACTTGTTATTGATCTTAAGGCAGCTGGGAAAAGTGTCCAGCATGACAATGACCCAAAACATATAGTATAGCCAAGGCAACAAAAGAGTGGCTAAAAAAGAAGCACATTAAATTGATGGTGTGGCCTAGCCAGTCTCCACACCTTAATCTCATAGAGAATTTATGGGTGAAGCTGAAGGTCTGAGTTGCCAAGTGCCAGCCTCAAAATCGTAATGATTTAGATATGATCTGCAAAGAAGAGTGGACCAATATTATTTCTGACATGAGCGCAAACCTCATTATTAACTATAAAAAAAACGTCTGACTGCTGTGCTTGCCAACAAGGGTTTTGTCACCAAGAATAAGATTTCTAGAGGGATTAAATACTTATTTCTTTCTGCAAAATGCAAATAAATGTATATATTTGATACATTGTAATTTTCTGGATTTTCTTTTAGATATTCTGTCTCACACGGTTAAAATAAACCTACCCTTAAAATCACTGACTTTTCTTTAAGTGGGCAAATCTACAAAGTCAGAAAGGGATCAAATAATAATTTCCTCCACTGTACATTATAAGGAAGACACTTTGAAAGGATCAAGGACCAAAATGGGCACAACCTTCTTGAGTGACTTAGATGAAAATTGTAAACAGAAACTAAGTAAACTAAGAAACACACAGTGAGAGTCTCTGAGTGTCCAAGTGAGGCGATTTACTGCAGCAGGTAGCTTAAGACTAAATTTAAATGATTAAGGTTTTAGGTCTTTGCTTTATGAGTTGATTGTGAAAAACAATTCACTTAGTTTGAAAAATACTTTTTACTTATATAAAGTAAAATAAAATACTCATCTAGCTGCCCAAATATGCACATTAGTTTAGTATGCTATGTTAATATGGCTGCAGCACAAGTGTGAGTTTAGCAGTTCTGGGCTATGTCCTATGAGGATAGTCCAGAAAATCAGCTCAGGGAATTGACCAGCCTGCTTAATAAATTGCACAACACATGGCATGAGAAAGAGAATCTGATGACTTTCCCATTCCTTGCTCCCTCCCTTCTATCAGCTTGCTTAGTTAAACAAAACATTTGAAGCTTCTGTAGACTTCTGTAGGTTACTATTTACTGTGTTACTTTGAGCTTTATGGAGCAACTAACCTTGAACTACCTTTAGTGTTATATTACTCATCAGGGCCTATTGGTCCACTGAAGGGACGCAAGGCTGAAGTAAAATTTTCAACTCATTACCTCACAAACAAACAAACACACACACACACACACACACCTCACACCAAGTATGAAATTTCTCACGATAGTGATTTGACAAACAACACAAAGGACTGTAAGTTGATGCAGTCAAAACAAGTAATGTAAGTAAAGATCTTTAAAACCTATGTATTAAGATAAGTGCATTATGTTGCTTGATGGCTTGCTTCATTTGTTAATTTACAACCTCAAATCAGAAATTTTGGGACCATATGGAAGGTGCAGATAAGAAAGAAAATTGAGTGTTTTCTTAAATTTACTTTGATTATTATTTTATTGCAGACAGTATTAAATATTTTCATTCACAACTTCATTCACTTCATTTGTCAATAAACATCCATTTCTGCATTTAGGTGTGCAACACATTCCAAGAAAAGTTTGAACAGGAAAAATTTAGGGCAAGCAATGAGGTAAAAAAAAAAAAACCTACTAAACAATGATGTGATTTCAGACGGGTGATGTAATCATGAGGTTTGAGTGCAAAAGCAGAGTTTTGGGTAAAGGATTTTAAAATTTAAAATGTTTAAAACGTGATCTTCAAGTTCATATTGGAAGGGATTGGCATGTCTCCCTTTACAGTGCATAATATCATTGCACAATTTTAGGCCAAGGGCGCAAGCTTAAGCTGAATGCTCTTGATCTTTGAGCCTTCAGACAGCACTGCATCAAGATCACCCACCAATAGCTGCTATAACCACATGGGCAGGGGATTTCTTTTGTAAATCTTTATCAAGCACTAAAACACGGACTTGCATTTACTAATGCCAATTAAGAGTTGACTGTGCAAAAAACACACCTGATGTAACCATGTCCAGGAACAGCGTTGATGGAGCAGCACACAGTGGTTTTTGTAAAAAGTGAAATGCTGTGTGCTCTGAACCAAGCACCAGGAACTTCCACATGTTTATCATCAAGTCCAAAAGTCATGGTGTGTTCTGGTGTGGGATTGTATCAGTGCCCTTGGTGAAAGTCATGTACACTTCTGTGATGGCAGCATTAATGCAGAAAAGTGCAAAGAGACTTCAGAACAATATAATCTGCCTTCAAGAATACATCCCCCCAACTTGAATGTACTGAGAATACTGAAGCAAAAATGTGATAATGATTACCCCGTACTGCTGCATACCTTAAAGTGTGTTTGCAGGCAGTTTGGTGACTAAATAAGACCTGACACTTCATTGCTTGTTATTCTCGGTGCTGAATTAAGTATTGTGAGAAGAACCCTTGAATATGGAAGCAATACTGAAAAACCTAGAATATGGAAGCAATACTGTCTTAATAGCAAGGGAACTAACTTCAAATAAATATTAGCATTCAAATGACAGAGATACACCTTTGGATTGAGTAGCAAATTACTGAAGTTCATCAATTTGTCCCAGAATTCATATTCATATTCAGACGAGACTAAACTTACATGGGATCCTCAAGTCATTTCATTTTTAACATGTTATACTCTAAGTTTATGTAATTCTTTGAAAAAAGACAGGTAAATTCACCTGAACCTTTGATCATTTTAGTGCACAGGTTTGTGTGTTCAAATTCAGATGATGCCTCGAATTGGGGGGAGGGGGGAGGAGGGGAGAGCTTTATGATCACTGCTACTTACCATAAGGTTTCTTGCATGTGACTCCAAATCAAACACATTACTGAATGTGCAAGTGGAGGATTTGGAAAAGTCATTGCACCATTTAATTTGACTAAATGTTGGAAGACCTCTATTTTCTTATCACTCAGACAGTACTTAAGGTACAGATAGCATCAGCAGAGTAAAGGGGTGAATTTAATGGCAGATACAGGTAAAAATCATTACTTAAGGTAAATATGCAAAATATATAGAATACTTATATGCTCTATGTTTACTAAAAATAATGACTTGGGAGCGAAGAAAACATAGGGGTTTGTAGAGAATATAAGGAAACAAAAATCTTTAACTAAAAGTCTTCACTAAGATAAGCTTCAGTTACAGTAGTTCCACCTCCCCCAACACACATACACACACACAAGAAGTAATCCAATACAGATTAGGATATTACTGAGGGATCCATTTTACATTGCACAACAGAGGCTGCTTCTTAAAAGAGAATGATTTTTTCTCACTTCGTCCATTTACTTTTATAAAATGTTATTTATGTATGTATATAGTCACATTAACCAATCTTTCTTGAGAAAAGGATACCTAGATTGTGTATCTATTTACACAGAAGCAAAGATTTACAACCAACACAAGTTTTTAACTCATTTAAAGTTTTCATTAATTATTATTTATCCATCATCTATTGTTATATATATTCTATCATTGATGTTGAGGCTGAGATTCCCTCCCCACACAGGGCACAGACCATTGCAGGATTAAAATATATGTGGGTTCAAAATATTTTCCTGCAGATGTGTTTATATTTTTTAATATTCACAGTAAGAAAAAGGGGTTAAAACTTATGCCCATGTTCACCTTGGCATTAAAGCTGAATTCCAACAATATGTTTCTAATGAGATGGTCAGATTGAATACAAATAGATCTGAAATACAGGTTTTAAGATCTAATTACAGTATAGAGATGTGTCACTGTAGACATTTTGTTTTTATGTTTTTATGGAGGGAGACAATGTACTTCTCATGGGATTTACAAGCATCACATTTCTCCTCATTTGCATAGACACCTAAGCAATCACACTGTGCGTGCCAGTACCTATTATTAGGACAAGTACTCACAAGTACAAGCATTCAAATGAATTCATGGGGACACACAAATGCAAGAGCACAAAAGCAGCAGTCTAGTCACTGTGATTGTAGTACGACTGATTTTCAATCCTTAATCACTTTTAATAATACATTTCTGTTAAGATAAATTTAGTAATGATTCTACTAATGCCATAGATCCACTTATCTCCACGTATCTTATGAAACATGTTACCAGTTGTCATTTCTGAGATGCTTGTTAGGTTTGGTTGTGGCAAATCAAAAGGTTTCCCTTTAAATTGTTCACTTTGTGCACAATTATTAGGAAAGTCATATTATATTATAGTCATATTATATGTGTAGAACCAATAGCATATAGTTTACATAGTTCTCAACCGACACACACACACGCACACACACACACACACACACACACACACATATATATATATATATATATATATATGTATGTACATATACATGTACACACATACATACATACATACATACATACATATATATATATGTATGTGTCTGTTGAGAACTATGGAAACTATATACTATTGGTCCTTTGAGTGCTATCCGATCCTCGGATAAGACATCTCAAGGTGACCCGTGGTATATGGCAGAAAAAAAGTTAGCAGCAGATCCTTTAAGTCGTGCTGTTTCAGCACATCAGACACTTAATCGATTAAACTGAGATCTGGGGAATTTGAAGGCCATGTAACAGCTTGATGTCTTCTGTACGTTCCTCAAAGCATTTCCATATTTCCACATTTTCAAATGTGTGCAGGGTGGAGCAATGTAATGCAATTTTCCTTCCCTGGTATCATTATGTGATTCATTAGTGTTACAAGGTCTATGGTGTTAATGGGGAGCAGGTGTGTTAAATTTGGTGTTATCACTCTCACACTGGTCACTGGAAGTTCAACATGGCACCTCATGGTAAAGAACTTTCTGAGGACCTAAAAAAAAGTTATTGTTGCTATACATAAACATGGCCAAGGCTGTAACAAGATTACCAAGACCCTGAAAGGTTTAACAGCTGCTAAAGTGGTGGGTGGGGGGGTCATTCAGTTTGCTGAAGACAAGCAGACTAAGGGAATGGATTATTGGAACCAAGACCAGTAGTCTGATGAGACCAAGATAAACTTGGCAAAGATGGTGTCAATCATGTGTAAAGGCAACTAGGTGAGAAGTACAAAGACTTATCTACAGTCAGTCACATTCTGCACCCTACCCCGTGTCCAAGAGATGGTGGTAAAGTCCAGGGGCTTCTAGTGCCGTTGGATTGGTATGGGAGGAACCCCGAGGTAAAATTAGTTTTGTTAGGGGCACTTTGAGGGTTTTCCCATCCCGTACTCACGCGCTACTAGCACGCTCCCAGCAAACGCTCTTCCGTCGCCGGCACCTACCTAACCTCACTCCAGCCAGGTGTTCGTACTGAATAGGACGCGCCCCGGTCTGGCTTCTTCGCTTCCAAGCTCACGCTCGCTCTCTGGCGCTTCAGTGCTTCTCGCGATCTATTCGCAGTCACGCTCCTTGAGCGCCCGAGTTTATATGTTCGCCTTTTGGTGCTTCGGCCACTTCTGCGATTTCTTCGCTCGCTCCCTGGCATTTGGACTATCTCCGTGCCTCGCCATTTGGGAGACGTCCCAAACCGTGCTTCTGCACGCCTGCCCTGACTGGTTCTTTCGGCGCCCTCTCGTGACCAGTTTGCGCCCCTTTATCCTCTTGTTTTTTTTTTGTGTTTTAAGAGCCTTACACTCCGCTTTTCATCCCTTTTCAGTTGTTCTATATTATTTCCTCATTCTTATTATACGTCGTTGGATACGTTTATCCCACATACTTGGGTCCTATTAAAAAACTACCACATCTCGTAACAAACTGCAGACTCTTTGATTGTGTGTGTGTGTGTGTGTGTGTGTGTGTGTGTGTGTGTGTGTGTGTGTATTAGTATTATATAAGTATTTAGTATTAGTACATTAAATATGTATTTTAGTATTGAGTTATAGAGGTTAGAAATTTACTTTACTTTTGAGATTTGCTGTCTCTGTTTGAAACACTTTCACATTTCCACACACTCACTGTACCTTTCCTGTTGTAAGTGTGCACTTGTAGCATGTAAATTGCTGTGAAGGGATGACAGTGGAACACTTACACTTCTGTGAAAAAAAACATTGCTGTGGGGTTTTGTGCTGGAATCTGTCATGGACAGTTGACTCCTAGACATTTGTCATAATCTTCGTACTCTGCACAGTTGTTAATTTGCTGTCCAGTTGCCTTTAATGGCATTCACTTTCCGACATAGTTTGCAGCCTTTTAAGCCATATGCTTTTCTTAAAAGCCAAACCGCCTCCATGTGGATGAGCAATGTCTAGCAATTAAATAAAATTCCCTAGATAGTGGTGCTGTCTGTATTTTGTTATACAGTTGCCTGCATACCTGCCAATTACTATATAGTCGTACATATTCCACACCCATGCATCATTTTAAACCTTTTGAAATGATTTGTTTATGTAATAGAGTGCATGTAGTGCTGGGTGGTACAACCAAAACATAATCCAGGATACCACCCAACAGTAAGTGCGTAGTATTTCTAATAACTGACTAATAAATCTAAAAATCCATGTCATTCAATTTAAGCAAAAAGCTGCTACTCTGTACTCTTTAGGGAATAATAAAATAGGATGTTTTAAATTGCAGCACAGCAGTAATACTTACACATAATTTCTCTTATATGTTTTTAGTGTAGAGGTTGTACACATTAAATTCAAGGTTTCTTTTTTTACATTCTTTTTTATTTTTAGTGTGGGACTTGCAGGTATGGACAGCGACTGTATCTCAATTCACTCAAACACAATGAGGTTCCTGTAACTGAACTCCTTATAATAAATCAATAGCACATGCTAATTCACTACAATATACACAATTTATTTAACATTATCACATATAGAAACATTTCATTTAATCAGGAATGTTAAAAATCCAATAGAAAATGAAGAAACAAAACCAAGACCTGTAATGTGCAAAGTGAGAAATTATTTTGCTTTTTGAGAAACCATGTCCAGGATGAATTGCTACCCTTCTTAAAAGTAATATCACAAAGCCTCCAATCCTAATCCTATTGTAGTAGTCCAAGTACAATGCACTGTATTGCTAAATCTCTCTCTCTCTCTCTCTCTCTCTCTCTCTCTGGATCTGTCACTGTTAGATTGTTGGAAATACCAGCTTTAGTTTAAGCTGTTCATAAAAATACAGCATGAGCCAAGTTCAGTGAGCAACAGTGCTTAAACGACACCTTAGAAGCTTTGTGTCATCAAGAGGAAATTTTTATCGTTTTGGGATGCTCTCTTTATATCCAGTCATAACACACCTGTTTATAAATTAACCTGTGGAATGTTCCAAACTGGTGTTTTTTGAGCATTCTTTAACTTCCCCAGTCTTTTGTTAGAACTGTCCAAAATTTACTAGAACATGTTGCAGGCATGAAATTCCAAATGAGTAAATATTTGCAAAAAAAACAATGACTTATCAGTTTTAACACGAAATATATTGTCTTTCTCTCTGTGTATTCAGTTGAATATGGGTTGTAGAGGATTTACAAATCATCATATTATGTTTTCATTTATTTATACAATATCCCAACATCATTGAAATTGGGGTTGTAATGTAGCCTGGACTGGTGTAAGCCAACCAAGGAATAATCTAACAGGTCTCAATTAAGAGCATTTTCAAGGCAACCGTGGTAAAACGTTTGGAGTATGTGCAGTTTGATGAAGGACTGTGGGGGTGCATTAATGTTTGTGCATGAGCATGTACAGTCGTGGCAAAAAGTTTTTTTAGAACCACTTGTCAGATGTTTATATGGTATGAGGAAGTACAATTATTAGCATTTCATGGGTTGTATTTTTGTTGACAAATACAGTGGGGAAAATACATATGATACACTGCCGATTTTGCAAGTTTTCCCATCCACAAAGAATGAAAAGGTCTATAATTTTTATCGTACGTAAACTGAAAACAGAAATTCATAAATCATAAAATAAGTATTCGATACAATAGAAAAAGCAGATCTTAATATTTGGTACCAAAACCTTCACTGGCAATTAAGGAGGTCAGACATTTCCTGTAGTTCCTGCACATACTGCAGCAGGGATTTTGGTCCTTTCCTCCAGCCTTCTATTGACTGTCACTGGGCAACATTGAGTCTCAGCTCCCTTCAAAGACTTTCTATTGGGTTCAGATCTGGAGAATGGTTAGGCCACTCCAGGACCGTGAAATGCTTCTTACTGAGCCATTCCTTAGTTTCCCTGGCTGTGTTTCGGGTATCTGTCATTCTGGAAGCCACGACCCATTTTCAGTGTTCTTACTGAGGAAAAGAGGTTGTTCCCCAAAATCTCACAATGCATGACCTCAGCCATCTTCCCTTCAATACGGTGCAGTTGTTCTGTCCCCTTTGCAAAAAATCACCCCCCAAGTTACGATTTTCCATCCCCATGCTTCACTGTTGGGACAGTATTCTTGGGATTGTATTCATCATACTCATGTACTAATATTGTCTTGTAGCCCATCCCAACCTTGTGCAGTTCTACTATTGTGTCCCTGGTGTCCTCGACAGCTCTTTGATGGTTGGCATGGTGGAGAGGTTGGAATGTGATTAATTGAGTGTGTGGACAGGTGTCTTTTATACAGTTAATAGAGGTAATAAGTGCAGAATAGGAGGGGCTTCTTAAAGAAAAACTAGCAGGTCTGTGAGAGCCAGAATTCTTGCTGGTTGGTAGGCAGAATGCAATAAAGTGCAAATTAATTTTCTAAAAATAATGTAATGAATTTTGATTGCACAGTGGCTCTGTGGATAGCACTGCTTACTCACAGCAAGAAGGTCCTGGGTTCAGTCCCAAGGTGGAATTCTGTGTCTATTCTGTGTGGAGTCTGCATGTAATGCTCACTTTTTCTTCTCTGGTTAATCATTTTTTGATGTTGCTCTTGGAGATATGTGGCTTCTTTTCTGCCCTTATGACACCAAGCCATCCTCCAAATGCCTTCATCAGTACCACACTTCCTTCATCAGTACCACAGTACTGGGTCCAACCAGATCTTAAACCAGTACCCAGCCAGAACCGACCGGGTTTTGGAGCTGCGTCTGATTGAAGCTGCCTATCTTTTCCTTGCGCTAGTATTCCACTCAAGGTGGAATACTAACCAGCGTGACTTAGTTTGTACACCACCTCTGGCAAGTTGAGGTTTGTCCTTCCTTATGGCACCTCATGGACGGTGCCTCAGTCCTGCAGGGTGTGATGCATTTAATCACTCCCAATCACATCTGTTCTATGTATGTGGTGGCATTATCAGACCAGGGCAGACCTCTCGTGACAGTGCTGTTGAAAAAAAATAAATAATACTGTTGTATTATCTGTTTTAATTTGGGTTTCTTAAAAGCAGCTACACTATGATGCAGTTTTGCATTTCTTTTTTTAATCTGATAAAGGATAAAACAGGAAGATTACAATAATTTAACTAGAAATGAGAGAAAGTCTTATCAACAATGCAGAAGGGAAAATCATTTTACAGGGCTGTGTCTGCATAACATTATTTAGCCTAAGTAACACACACAACTAAAAATATAGTAATGGACATGGGTTTCAGAGCCACATCCTTTCATTAAAGCTGTGCATTTCATCGGGTGATGGGAGTGATGTTTGCACTGGGCAAAAGCTTGCTCCTCAATCATGAATGAATTTACATAAAATCTGGCAAAGCCTGGATACACATTTGAGCACCCCTGATGTGTTATGACTCTAATAAGCAATTTGGTGAGTTTTCATAGCTTGGGTCCTTTCCTCCTTCTGCTTTTTTCCATAATGAAGTGATGTGTAAGCAATTTCACCCTCTTTATTGAGGTTGAACATCTGGATTGCCAAGCTATAAGTGCTTATTGACACATCTATGCAGAGCTATCCTTTGTTTTACATTATGAAGTAGCTGGATCATACTATTACATATTCATGGTTTTATTCCAGTTAGAAGAACTTTAATGTACAGCCCGCTGTTTTTTTACTCTCACATTTAGATTGCAGTTCACTGCCATAATGGGCAAACACCTGCTATGCTTGTAGAACACACATACACAAACTCAAACCCTTAAATTACTTTCAGCTAATTCACACCCCTCTTATTATTTTAGCTCATTACCTGTACTAATTAAACACTTGTTTTTTATTTGGTTTGTATGATAATGTGAATAACAAAAATAAATAAATAATAAATAATAACACGTCTTCTCAACATTCCTTACTGAGTAATTTACCTGGAAAAGGGTTTAATTATCTTCTTGGTGAGAATTTGTCTATAAAATATTCATTTTAAGAGGGTGGAGGTGCATAATTACAGCACTCATTAAAATTGTGGCTTGAAATCTAGCTGTCATGTTCTGTATTGCTTCCTTTATTTATTTCATTCTCATACCTCTACTAGCCCTAGTACTGTGGTGGGGTGATGCAAACATTGGAGGAGAAGACATGTTATTGTCTTGAACAATGGTGGAATCTAAACACCTCCAAAGTCTTTCACCCCTGCAATAAGTGAGAAATATGGGGCTCCTAAGATAGCCAGCCTTGGTAAATGTGATTCCTCATAATAAGATTTGGTCACAATGCCTGTCATGTGGCACAGCTCAAACCACTGACTGCCTTGACAGATACTGGAAGACCTTTAGATAGAAAATAAGCTTGCACTTGGTATTAGGATTTCACAAATCAGTTTTTTTCCATGATTGTGATTTGCCAATTTTTTTAAAACAAAAATCAACTTAATGATGTTATTATCCAGAAGGCAGCAGGTTTTACAGCTACCACTGCTACATATTTTGCATGTTACATCATCTGGATTGAGCTAGCAATCCTTGTCATCTCGTCAATAAAATAACTGTAATAAAAATAATTTGAGTTTCCCTTTGCAGAAGGCTTGTCACTTTCTCTAACAGTCTAAAAAGGGCTTAAATTGAAATAGACTGTTGAAAATGGTGGAAAAAAACAGGACTCCAAAGACCACAAAGCTTTGCTACAGGAAAGGGTGGAGCTAATATCTTAAAAGGGGTACAAGCAACCATTTTACATTACATTACTGTCATTTAGGAGATGCCCTTATCCAGAGCGACTTACAATTAATACAGTCTTATAATCCAAGTAATTCTGGGTTAAGGGCGTTTCTCAGAGACCCAACTGTGGCGAGTACCTTACAATGAGGACTGAGGAGTTTATATGTACAATTATGTACTTTATTCTTTGTATTCAAAGTCAAAGTTAATAGCAATACAAAACTAGTTGTATCTTTGGTCTGATTATTTGCCCTGTGATTTAAAAGACACACCAAGATGGCCTGTCCTGGTTAATTCAGCTCTCCCACAATTCATAACTATTTTACATAGACATTTAAGCCAAAATATCCATTCACCTCCAGGGTTGTATTTCCAACATTTAGGTTCCATTTGAGATCAAAATAAATAAATATTTATAAATAAATAAATAAATAAATAAATAAGCATTTAAATACACTTTTTCGGTAGGTGGATTATATGTATGGGAATGCTAGGGATTAAAAATCATTCTGTACATTTCCTTATTCACCATGGTGTTGTCAGAAAGTCAAACATTTTGAACAATTTTTTTAATTATATGACGTCACTAATTAAAAATTATACAGTGCAGTTATTTCAATTTAAATAAATATCTTAACTGCAAGTTAAGTTTTGTTCTAGTCTTAATCTCAATTTTGAAGTCTTTCAAAATAGTACAAATATACTTTGGTACCTTTCGAGCATGTGCATATTTAAAAGCAAGATGTGTGTAATACAGAAACAGTTCCCACAACCTGGTTAAATATCTGGATATAAACACTTAGTGACTCATAGACATAATGTAAACCCCTTTTGTTTGACTGCAATGTCTGTTTCGTGTATTTGTCTAAAAGCAGTGTTTTAAATAACACACAAAGCTACTTGCCATACTGTTTCAGAATGTGAGGAAGGAGGAATACGTAAACCTATTGCAATCTGAAGACCATGTCTGGTTAACCAATTACTGGCTTCTGCTTCCTTTACCAATCAGCAGCTTCTGCTTCCTTTACCAATCAGCAGCTTCTGCTTCCTTTACCAATCAGTGGTGTCTGCTTTTTTTTGCAGTTACTAGTGAGTAACTTATTTTACCCATCAGTTCTGCTTGCCATATTTTTTGCTCACCAGTTGCTTCTTCTTTCTTTACCAATCAGTTGGTCCTGCCTTATTTACCAGTCAGACACATATGCATTCTTTAGCAAAGAATCACTTCCACTTTTTTACCAATTAGTCAGTACTGCTTCCTTCAGTCAGTCAGTTTTACTAGATTATGTATGAATGAAAAACATTCTCAGAATCTTCACTGAGGGCATCCGACATAAAAAGTAAGGCAAGGCAAGTCAAACATGCAGATCAGATCTACTTTAGCAACCCTTAATAGTTGAAGGAGAAAACAAATGGATTATTTTCCATTAAAATAATAATTACCACGTTAATTTATTTTCCAAAGCTATCAATCTGGAGGTAGGTGGGAAGTTATGGAGCTATTAATAAAGGAATCAATGACTTTATTGTCACCACATAGCATGCTTTTGGAAAAAAGGGCGGGAAGGAGGGTGTCATACGTACGAGTTCTCAAGAAATACTGCAATATAACTGCTCAGTAACCTGGAGGTTAAAGCTAAGTTTGTGACAAATCACTAACGAGTTTTTCTTTCCATAATGTATTGTTAGAGGTGGCAGTAAATGCCAGTCACTCACTTCAGTCTCTCACTTCTGGGAGTAAAATTTTGTACAAATTGCCACATAATTAAATCTTGAAGACGTTCTGGCCTCTGTTAAGCTCTACCATAAACGGTAAGAGCTCTTGTGTAAGTGGGCTTCCAACCAGTATCTCAAACCACCTGATGTGTTTTATCTGATCAATTAGTTCCAGTACTTTTCTAGCTAACTAAATCCTTCAGGAGAAGCAGAGGTCCTGCAGAAACACAAACTGCCAGAATGACTCAAGCCTATCTCCAAAGCCTTGCAATATGGCTGAACATGCACAAAAACTGCGAGTAGTGTGGAGAGACCTCATACCATCCCATGTCCCAATTATAAACTAATCAATTCCAGACACTGTCTTTTCCCAGAATCCCTCCAGGGCGATGAAAGTAAATATAAAGATATCTAAATTATGCAAGATGAGCATATAAATGTCAAGGCTAAATTCAGCACTTTCTGCATTGTTACACTGGCATTTCCAATATGTTTTATGCATTTTCTAATTAGTCAGGGTCCCCAGAGGCCACGGAAGTATCAGCAAGTGCATGGGTACCACAGGCTGGGATGTCACTGCTCATGCATTGGGCTTCATTTGAAAGGCAAATTTAAAACAAGATTGAAAGAAGCCAGCTAAGATATTTGAGTACAAAATGTGTGGTAGATTACTTTCTATGACTCCATCCACTTACCAAAAGATGAAAAAGGTGTTAAATTTGTGCTCATGGTCTGACTTTTGAAGGTCACCCAGATCCATCCACTAAGTAATTTGTGGCAGAATTAACATCATTCTTGCATTCTTTTGTTGATGGTAGACTACACACAGAGCTGAACTGAGTCGTGCCAGCAGGAAGAATGTGATTCGGAAGTTATTGGATGGGGGTGTGATAGACACAAGAACAGAGATACTGTAGATAAAGGGATGATTTGGTTTAAAAAAAGCTAGTCTGGCAGCTTTAGATCCAACTGTTAAGGACAAATCTCCCATGCCTCTCGGCTTCTGAGTGCAATTTGCTTCTTTCTTAGCATAATTCATTGAGAAAGATCAGGAGCCACAATGTCAAGCTTGGCCAAATAGACAGACTGAAAAAAAGGAAATACAATAGATCACATGAATTTGCTGGTTAGTGATGAAATTTTACCTCACATACACAATAAAAATCCACATTTTATGAACGCAAATGTGCTCACCTTAGTTTTGCTTGGTCTTGGAGTTTGCCTATTAAGGCAAACATACCCTAAAAAGCCTATTTTGCTTATGGAATTTATATAGCTAAAGTAATTTCTACTGCTCATATGAAGCAGTATAGCCCACAGTTTTGACAGTGGTTACTCCTAGTACTAGAGATGCTGTTTCACTATGCTGTGTGATCTGTGTATCTCTATTTAGTACACAATTGTACTATATAAGACAATATTTCTTATCTTTATGTTTCTTTTTTATATTTAATAAAACTTAATACGCATACCAAAACTAAAATAAAAAGGGTGGAATCTTGTTTTCTGACTGTGATTCTTTTCTGTCAGCTCACATCTCAAAAATTCCCCTACAATGTTTTTCTGCCATTCAGATGTCAATAGATGTGAACAGATTTTTATTTAATCCTGTAATCCTTGGGCTATTAAATAGAGGTGTATCAGATGGACATTAAACTGCACATTCATGTACCTGGTCAACATGAAGTGTTTTGTAAACAGGTTAAGTGCATAGGTTTTTCTACAGTTCTTTTGAGTTTTATATTAATTATCTGATCATTGTTTCATTCATTTTCTTTAACATAGTACTTTTACCATGGATATGCAAATCACTTTGAGATGTTGATCTCTGTAGTTAGAAGCCATGAAATTCATGTTCTGACTGTAAGAGCAAAAACTCATTTTCACATCTTTGACTTGTGGTTCTGTGATTAAATCATTGTATGCAGCATGTGTGAAGAATATCCACAAAGCAAACGCCACGCTCCAGAACAGTTTATGCTGTGCAGCACAGTGCACTGGCACTAGTGTTATTCGAACTAGTAAATTCCAACCTTATCTGACGATGCTCTATAAATGATCTAACATTATTCCAGACTGAGAAAATCACCCTGTTGGCACTGGCTCCATCTCAGCTTTACAAATAGGGTGATATTCCTCTCATGGAGAGTGTTTAAAAGGGAGGAGCAGCACTGGGGAATTTGATACATTTTATCATCACAGTAATGCAGTTCATCAGTTGCTTGGGCATAACATCACCCCTTTCGTAGCACGCCTATCTGCTTTTACTGCAGTGTGAGCTAAATATATTGTGTAGGTAGTGTTAACTGTGGGGGATATTTTTATGATGTAATGCTCAATTCTGATCAGAGAATGAGTGTTCTGACAGGAAAATGGAAACAAATTTGTAAATGTTTTTCAACTTGCAAGGCACGGTTCCTTCTTGTAAAACTGTTTTTTTTTTCTTCACAAAGACCCACAGGGGTAAGCCATTCTCCCATTATTTTTGCAGAGTACTTGCAGGATTGGCCAAAACACAATAGGATAAGCTGGATATGAAATAGATAAAGGAGGATGTGATACAGAGAGGGGTGCCATGTGGGGTTGTTGAGTACAAAAGAAAGGGAGTGGAAAAATGGAGAGGGGATATCCTACAGGAAAGATTAAGAGAATTAAATTTTAGTAGTAGAAAATAAGATGTTGTCATAGAAAAGGGAAAAGGAGAAACTCATCTGTAAGTCTCCGATGAATTGTGGAATAGATCATTCTGGGAGCATGTGACATAGCAGAGACTGCATTACACACGGAAGGTTATTACCCATTTTCAAAGCATGCTGTGGATTTGTATTCAGACTTGCTGCATGCCCACTAATTGCCTTTTTCTAAACTCACAATAGCCTCTTGCTAAGCTTCCAAATGAAAGCAGGGTAGTTCATACATCATTAAGGAAGCAAGCGCACATCTGGTCCCAGAGAAACAAATTCTAGTTGTAAATTTGGAGAAGATTAGAAAGCAATGTCAGGGCATATTGATGATGTAATATTGAATGTTCCTGAGCTTCTAAGGTACATTACAGAATTTACGCCATGCTTATTAATACTGGTTCTGGCATTGGTGCTTCAATTTTTGATGCATCTGTTAAACATTTTTCCCCCAACTGAACTATTGAATAACTGAATGTTTACTATGCCTTGCAAACTAAAATGTGCAGGGCAGAGAGAAGCATTTAAATTACAAAGTTATGAGACAAGCCTGAAATAGTGCCTATGAAACCTAAATACAAAACCAAAAATCATTTACTACTGATGCTTTATTCCCTGTACTTCTTGCCTGGTAGTTACAATGTGTTCTTTCCGTAATTACTATTTCTGCAGTCAGTACAGAACATTTATCTTAGTTTTGGCAACGTCACTTACTCAAATGTGATGAGATGTAGGCTCAGTAAGCTTAAAACTTGTAAGTCATAAAACAATGTCAATTTTGTACAACCCTAAATCGAAAAAAGTTGGGACACTATGAAAATGCATAGACATTTTTCCCATTTCCTTTGATTTTAATTAATGACTTTACATTTCGTGTTTTGTTTGGCCATCTTAATAAATATTTATTTCTTCATTTAAGGCCTGCAACACATTTTTTAAAAAGTTGGGACAGAAGTAAACAGTCAAAAACAACTAAATAATGGTGCCAAACAGGTGAATGTAATCATGATTTGGTACAAAAGTCTTTGATTAGCAAAGATGGCCAGAGAATCCCCAGTTAGTCAACACGTGTGAGAAAATTAATAAAATGTTATGTAAATACAATGTACCTCAAATAAAGTTTGGAAGGGATTTACAGTACATGTATCTCCCTCTGGAGTGCATAATATCATTAAACGTTTGAAGGAATCAGGAGTAATTTTAGTGTGT
The DNA here is from genome assembly GCA_034779995.1 of Parotocinclus haroldoi. Classification (NCBI taxonomy): domain Eukaryota; kingdom Metazoa; phylum Chordata; class Actinopteri; order Siluriformes; family Loricariidae; genus Parotocinclus; species Parotocinclus haroldoi. The sequence goes on along the minus strand of JAUZST010049183.1, from coordinate 33,916 downwards.
AAAGGCCTAACACGCAAGTTAAAGTTGAACAATTGTGATATTCTTTCCCTCAGGATTACATCAAGAAGAAACATGGCAAACATTTGTCAGATTGTTACCAGCAACACATCCAAAAGCCAGGGTTTTGTCGTGGAATGGGATTATATCACTACCCTTGGCAGCAGAGTTTTTACAGGGACAGCCATATATATTTCAACAAGACAATGCGAAACCACATGCTGCACACTTTAAAAAGGCATGCCTGTGGAAGATGAGGTTATGAGTACTGGACTGGCCTGAAGTCTTCACCTGTCCCCAGCAGACAATATGTGGAGAATTTTTAATTAAAAATGCGACAATGACAACCCATACTGTAACACATTTCAAGACATGTTTGCAAAAAGAATGGGACAAAATCACAAATGAAACACTAAATCACTTTTTAAGTGTGGTCAAAAGGAATGGCGTGAATGGCAGCTTTATAAAGTGGCAAATACTTTACCGTCCTAACATTTGCTTGGAATGTGTTGCTGGCCAAAAATGCAGGAATTAATGTTTATTAACAAATTAAATTACATTGACCAGGCAAAGCATCAAATATTTCATATATGTCACGTTCAGTATTTCATCTGCAATAAAACAAAAGTCAGTTTTTAATCTGCATTTTCCATACTATACCAACTTTTTCTGATTTAGGTTTGTATTATAATACTGATATAGCATTACCTTTTGTTTATTTTTATTGATTGAATTTAGCCATGCCAACACTAATACCTGATAAGATACAATACGATATTAACACATTCACATAGACTGCTATGTATAACATATGTTTTGTATTGAATTCAGATTGCAAAATTAAATAAATAAGAAACAAACAATGAGACATAAAACACCCTTAACATATGCCAAATCATTAATAAGCACTACAAGCACTATATGTCCAAAAGTATGTGAACTCCGCCACTAATTAGTGATCTCTGTTTTTAAGCCATTCTCATTGCTTACAGATTCATAATGTGAAGCATACAGGCATAGCATCTTTATACTGAAATGGTGACAAAAGAATGGGTTGTACTGAACACATCATTGACTCTCAGCATGGCGGTTATATAGGTTTCCACTGCTCCAATAAGTCAATTCATCAGCTTACTGCCCCGCAGTTCTAAATGCTCAATGAAATGGTTTGCTGCTTTTGTTAAGCTGATTTAGTCCTGACTGAATCTCTGTGAGACATCTTTAAGATTAAACTATCAGCTAGGGCATACTGTCATCATTTGTGCCCATCCTCACAGCCATGTCCCGAAATCTAGTGGTAAGCCTCTTAGGAGTAAAGGCTGTTGTAACTGCAAAAGAGGGGTGGGTTGGTCCATAGACTTTTCTCCATATATTGTAAATACTGGAAGAAAACATTTTTGATGAATTATGCATTTAGACTAAATGCCAATATCCATCTGATATCTTGTCTCCTTATGTCTCATGTCTGTTATTTCAGGTCAGGCGGGATTGGCAGAAGAATGCTGGTCCCAGGCATCCGGGGGCAGGATGGCTTCGTGTTGGCAGAACGCTGTGGGCGTTAGATGGTTCTTCTTGATGCTTGTGTGGCGCTGGGCACCTCTGGGTGCTCTGAGCTGGCTGTTGGCCTCAGCTGAGCGCCCTGAATCTTCGCCTTTCCTCTCTCTGCCAGGCAAAGGCAGTGTGGCCCAGCTGGACTGGCTCTTGTCTGACAAGGGACCTTTCCACCGGTCCCCAGAGTATACGGAGTTCAAGGAGCGCTTTCAGCAGGGCTTCTCAACACGCTACAAGATCTACAGGTAAACCTATTTGGTTCTGTAATGTAGAAAACATCAAATAGTGTATATTCTTGACAAAAAGATCAGCATTTTATGTACTTTTACATGCAGACCTTTTGCATTGACTCTCCTCATGTTGCTGAAGCCATAATATTTTGTTCCACGTACAGACGTAATAAGATGTAAGACATAACAAGCTGAAGCCAATTTCTCATTAGACCGCACACAAGCCCATCAATTGGCTCTGCTGTTTCTTACTAAGGTGTGATTGTCATCTCGATCTGTTTGTAAACAGCATTTGAACTTGCAAATTGGTGTTTTGCAAGTTGGTTGGTCTTGGTTATGAGTCCGTGTTCACCTGCCACTGTAAGTTGTTAACATGTTGGGTCTGCCTGGGTTACTTCTGCTGAACAGATTTTAATATCCGATGTTCCTTTTACATTAACATTTGAAGCTGTGTCTAAAAAAGTTACTCAAAAGAACACATTACACCCTGATCCTCGAACACCTTGCCCTCAACCATCAGAAACTCAGACTCACTACCCTTCTTCAAAAACGTACTCAAAACCCATCTTTTCAAACTGGCGTAAAATACCTGACCCCCACACAACTAACCTTCTAATGTTGTTATTTATTATTAGCATTATTATTATAAATTAGCATTATAATAAGAGATTTTAATAACACTCATATGCAATGTCAAAGAGCTAAACTTTTTGATAAGCTTCAAATTTGTGGGAAAAATACAACATAACCTAGGATTACAAATGTGATTTTATACATCCATATTGTTGTCGAATAAACGACAGGCAATAACCGCACGATTAAAAAATATGCTTGTTGCATCCTAAAATGTTCCACTGTTACGCGAGAAGTGGAATGGCAGAGACAGACGCGATGTAGAGTTGCAAGCAGGAATGTATTCAGCATTGGCAGGTCACAACGAGGCAGTACAAATCCCTGGATAGGTACGTGGCGCAAAAATAAGGTTCCAGGAACGAGACAGAGAGCGTGGACGACATACGGAAAACCGAGGACTGAACAGTAAGTAAATGTAAAAACAACCTAAAGTACAAAACATAAAACAAAGATGGGGAAGTAACACCATGGTAGCAAACAAGATTCAGAAATGCAACAAAGCATGGAAGGGGTATAAATAAGGAGAACCAAATCAGTCCCAGGTGTGTGCAATGAGTGCATGATTAAGAGCGGTTATGTTGCTGGAACCGCCCGTGGGTGTGACACTCACTGTCCATATGTCATGCAATAATCCATTTTTATCAGGTGAAAGATAGTAGATGCAGAAGGACATACAGGAGGAGAGACTGAAGGAGGTAGAGTATGAGAGGCTGGAGAAGATAAAGGAGGAGAGAAGGAAGTAATTAGAAAAGAGAGACTGGAGGAGATGAAGGATGAGAGACTGGCAGAGGTAGAGGAGGAGCAGCTGGAGGAGGGAGAGGCTGGAGGACGTGCTGGAGAAAATGGAGGAGGAAAGACTGGGGTGGAGGAGAGACTATAGGAGGTGGAGAAGGAAAGTCTGGAGGAGGTAGAGGAGGAGACACTGGAGGAGGTGAAGGAGGAGAAGCTGGATGAGGTAGAGGAGAAGACACTGGAGGAGGTGAAGGAGGAGAAGCTGGATGAGGTAGAGGGGTGAGATTAGTAGGTAGAGGAGGAGAGGCTGGAGTAGGTGAGACTGGAGGAGGTGGAGAAGGAGATAATTGAGGAGGTAGAGAAGGACAGGCTGGAGGAGGTGGAGGAGAGGCACTGTACATTGGTCAGACTTCTCCCATGTTGTCTTTCACAGTGACTGAGTGCAGTGACTAATAATTTACATTCACGCTTACTTTCATGTCTTTTACAGAAGTGATGATGGTAGTGTGTGCTTTATGTACAAGCAATGATGAATATTCCACATAAATATTCTGCTTGATTTTATATAATTCATAAAATAAATTAATCTATTTATTGAAAGTTAGAACATTTTTGTAAGTCTTCAAAAGGAAGTTTGGATGTTTTTTCATGTGGATTCATAAATGCAAGCATCGTCAACAGCACAAAGGCACTAAACCGGCACACGGCCGGCAGCAACAAGGCATGGACTGGCAAAAGAGCACCAATGCACTGGCCCATGGCCAACAAAAACGCCTAATCGCAAAACACATTCGCAGTTTCTGCAGGAGCTGTTTTTTCTAGTTTTAACTGCAGTTGTGTTGGTGGGAACAAATTGTCTGCAGTGCACAGTTTGAAGAGCATGTTCTGCTGTACAAAGGAAAGTCTACAAAGTATCTACAACTGACCAGGCCATCTGAAGCATTAATGATGGGAAATGATGGGAAATGATAATTATTTCATGTATATGTACACCACACTGAGAATATTTAGTTATTAGCGTAGACTAAGTGAACCTTGAAATAAAAATGTAATTCTCTTTTTTGCCATATGTGCAAATATCTGGCCATAATTTAAAAATAAAATGAAATACTTGGCCAGGGGATGGGGATGATAAGAGTAGCGGAATGGGCTATTGTTCTTGGACATATGAAACATATGAGAGTCTCACACTTATGAATAGACTCACACTGATTTACAGACCCAGAGGTGCCATAATATGTCTTAGGTTTCAATTCTATAAAAAAACGCTTCTACCAAATATTAAAGAAACCATAAGTAGACCCGCTAAACAAACTGAGATATGTCTTAGGCCCTAGCCTCTACTTAAAGATCCGCAATGCTGCCTCTATTTCAGTTCATTCACAGTAGCTTAGCTCATTATTCACAACAAAAATATTTACAAATATACAGTGGAACCTTGGTTAACAATCTGTTCCAAAAAAGTTGGTTGCTAGCCAAAATGTCCGCTATCTGAAACAATTTTCCTCATAAGAAATAAAGGAAATGGAAATAATTGGTTCCCAGCCCCTGTTGACTCGCTAATATATGAAAGTTATAGGCTATATAGGTATTTTTTTAATGTGAACAGTTATAATACAGTACAAATGGAGTTAAATAAACATAAAAACCTTAAAGAAAACGTTTAAACATTAGAAAATATTTAGTAAACATAAGAAAACTTACCATTTTGATTGCGATGTAATGGCGTGAGTGGATAAAAGTGTCTGGTGGAATTACTGCATAGAACATGATTGAGGGTCATATTATTAAAATAAAGCACAAAAATCACTAAATAAGAAGGCTGCGTAAAGATAAAGGTAACAACCGACCGATGGTAACTGTATTTTAATAAACCTGATAATTAAATGTTTCTACATGGTTGGAAAGTGAATCGACGTTAGTAGCATTTCCATACCAAGTCCATACCTTTAAAACTTTGGATATATCAATCCATTTATTACACCAGCAACAGATAATCCATACATCAGCAGCAATAGTGGATATCGAGTATTATTTTAGACATTCAAACCTTCCGCTTGTATAAACACACTCCAATAGCAGTCATACAGACAGGATACAGTCAAATACTGTTGACCTCCACGTCGACTACATCTCCACCTTACCTGGTACCTTAGAGTCACCTTTAAACCTTTCAGCGCCCCCAGTGATCATAAATGCAGCGAAACAGAAATGACTCCTACAGTAACTGTGTCTGGAGCCCGAATGATGCTTGGTCTGAGATGCTGGTCACCATCCGAAATTGTGTTCGCTATCCGGGGCAAAATTTTGGTGAAATTTTTGGTTGTTATCCGAATTGTCCGGTATCGAGGTTCCACTGTACTAGATTTAGGCTTAACAAATACATTTAAGATTTTAAGATTAAGATTTAACAAATACATTTGAAGGTGAATAAATTGTGTGGGTTTCAGGAGACATCTGGTATGATTTAGGCTGTAGGTATTTAACCTTACTGAATTTGTTTTTTCTTTAGCCTTAGTGGTTGTGGTTTCAGTCTCGGTGATGGTGGGCGCTGAGTCCAAATCATGGCTACCCCAGCGGTAGAATTGATTTGTTTGACTGCAGAACGTGTCAGATTACTGGCTTATCTATTCAAGTGCCCTAAGTGTTGCACACTTTAAATCAACAATGCAATTTTTTGGCAAAACCTAAACGCCATCATCAACTGTAGGTGATGTGGACAGATACAGTATGCCATCTCCTCTATAAATAGATAAATGTCGCACTGTGACTCTTGAGACATCCATCATGTGTGATACAATCAATGCTAATTTCCATTAACTCATCATTCATTGGCTCATGAGGTTCTGTAGTCTGCCTCATGTTAGCTTAGTTGAAGTGACCTTAAGGTTTGTTAAAAAATGTTTTTCATCTGCTAAAGTGTTATGGTGTGCACCTGGTGGCTTGTTCACTTCTAGCCAGAGGATCTTTCATTAAGCTGATGTTATTAAGAGCCAATCTATGCTTCCAGCCTGGGAAAATGAACCAGATCAAATTAATTTTCTGGGTTTTTCCCTTCTACGAGTAATGTTTGCCTGTCGAGAAATGATTGCCTGTGTATTGGCTGTCGCACCGGCAAGGACCTTTTCACCTATTGCAGAGCACAGGTGCTCTAATAAGAATCTCACTTTCAATGAGAACATGTTTGTCATCGAGGAGCTGATTTGCATCACAAATATCCATTTAAAAATTAACCTGAGCAAAATGATATGGAAGCTAAGTCATATAACAGCATCTCATGGTCTCGCTGAAATTAATGGCCTGGAAGCGACACATGGAGTGAGACATTGCAGAGGTTTGAATGGAGTTATTATTAGATGCGAAGGAAATGCTAATGCGCTTGTGCTGCACAAGGCACAAATAAATTGTCGAGTTTGGAGGAAAAAGTTAATTACTTTTTTAATAGAATCTGCAGAACAAGTCTTGATAAAGTGTGCAAAATTGGCACGATTTGTTATTTTCCAAATATCTAGAGATACGCTGGCATTTATTTCTGTTATGAGCTTCATTTTTGTTCTCTTTTCTGTTTGGCTTTGAGCCAGTGCTGTGCTTGACAGGCATGTTTATTCCTCTCAGTTGTAATCCTGGCAGTGTGAAGAACTCTCAACCAGCTGGATTGTGACTGTGAATGTTTGTCCTTTTAAATGAGACTGTTTCACATTTTCTGTCCTCAAACATATGGTACAATCTTAAGACAATAGACGGTAGTAAATTATGAGAACAACCTGTTTATAGACTGCACACACTAGATTAAATTTTCTTCAAGATAGCGAGGCGATGTCAGCCCTTCTAATTATCTTGTCAAAACTATCTTGTCTTTAATCAGGTAGTGTTTTCAGGTTGACTTGGTGATAAAGACTGATAGAATGAAGACAAAAGCGCACAGACTACAGTATGGCTATATGACTAAGCCTTTTTATTTGCTGGTTGTGTTAGGGCTGTGATTTGCCAGAGGAGAGCACGGTTCATGTGGTGCTGCCACCAGCTGGTTCATCTCGCCGATCTGAACTGGTACTGCAGCGCAGACTGAGCAGAGGTGTATATAGCCTGACTCGACTTGACCTCAGCTCCTCAAGACTGCCAGCCACCTCCATCGGCCTTGCCGTTATCCTGGAGAATGAGGACTCAAATACACAAGCAGGTACAAATTGTCAGTGCACCATTATAATTTATCTAATACATTGAGAAGCATAGAACACAGTTTGGCAAATGCAAAGCGCTTGGTCATTCCATTAGTCAATAATAATAACAACCCATCTGTCATAAATCACAGCCTCGCAATATCTCTTTTAGCAGCTGATGTTACGTGTCACACATATATACAACATAATAAATAAATTTATATATATATATATATATATTATTATTATTATTTATTTATTTTTTTAATTTATTTAATTATATAACATTCTTCTCAAGTTTCATTCACTAGCCCAAAAAATCTCTGCCTTAGTGACCAATGTAGTCAAATTTAATGTATCTTCTTTTTGTTGCTAAGGCATTAAGAAGTATCCAATGGGGGCACACTGGTATGTGTGTGGTGAGTGCTAGCCCTGACCCCATGTCTGATTGTGGAAACCCCCAGCGAGGAAAACACCAGCTGCTCCTGCTTTGTACATGCCTGGCCTTTGGTGTTTTCCCTGCAGCAGACTTTTGTGCCCTCAAGCATCTTTCGAATAGAGTTTACTTAATGGTCGAGCACTAGTTCTCAATGCTGAGCTGGTTAGCATACAGCCTCTGGGGAGTTCAGTTAAATTTGGACATTGTACAAACAATATGCTATTATTGAGGTACATACATACTTCCTTTTGATGGTGCTCTATGTTTGTTCTTTCTCTGGGTCTCATCACCCCCTCAGCAGGTTACTCCACCCCTCTACGTCCTCTACTTTACCCCTGCTTTGCCCTCGCTATAAAAAGCATTAGCATAATGGTTTGCTCTTATAGCAAAATTAATCAGTCAAAGCATTTGTTGTACAAAAATTTTTAAAAAAGAAGAATCTTCTGTAGCATGCCTCTTCTCCATCCGGCTTTTAGCGCTAATGAAAATGCCAGGTATGTGTTTGTGAGCAAGGCAGGCAGGACATGTCCTCTATTTCACTTACTATAAAGACTTATAGTTGCGTTTTCCCCTGGCTAATTGGATCTGCAGCTCTTTTGTCCTCGGCTTATGACTGTCTGTACTCCATGATGTACTTTGTCCTTGTCTGACTTGTCACTACGTGCGCGACTCTCTCCTCAATCCAAATTTTAATGGCCACTACTGATAGCAACCCACAGAAAAAAACAATCTAATAATGAATCTGGACTTGTATAAGGGGATTGTAGTTTCTGACATGCATAAAATTATTATTTTTTTGCCTGGAAGAAATATGGCCAGTGTTTAGCTCGTCTGAAGTGAAACAGGGAAAATGTCCTAAAAGCTGTGCCGTTTGTCTGGTTTTACAGAGCACAGTACACACAGCAGTTTCTACGTGTTTTGCAAGACAGTTTGCAGGGCCATTCAACCTGGGAAGCTACGTGTTCGCTGCCGATCCTGCAAGCAAGGAACTCTCACTCTTAGTCGGGTATGTATATTAGTGACGGCCCGGCATCTTGTCCAAAATGCTTACGTCTGTAATCTGTGTTCTCTGGGAACAGACACTCAAATTCAGTATTATTGTGCATAAGTCTTATGCCATTATTAGATTTTTTTTGTTTTAGCAAATGGTGAAATGATAGTTTTACACTTCATTCATGTGTTTGTGTGCATGCGTGTGAGAGAGCACACATAGTGTAAGGAGAGCTGATAGAACCAATGCACACACCAATTCAGCGAGATAAGATTTTACCCATCTCAATCAGTAAATGATCACAATGGATGGCAATCAGTGCAGTACCTTGGCTACCAAGTCAGTATCCAGTACACTACGTCATTCAATATAGCATTGCTAAGTATGGTTTATAGTATGTTTGGGCAGTGTCCAATTTCACAAAACATATCTTGACCCTTAAACAACGCATATCTAGATGCTTTCTGTGATACTGCACATTAAGCAGTTTGAAAGTTGTGCAGATACGTGTTTATAGACACTTATTAGGTACACCTTGCTAGTGGCTTTGATCCCCTTTTACCTTCAGAATTAGGTAGGCCTTAATTCTACATGGCTTAGATTCAACATGGTGATGATAGCATCACACAGCTGCTATAGATTTGTCAGCTGCATAGCCACAATGTGAATCTGTCATTTCACCACATCTCCAAACAACTATACAGGAGAAGAAGTAATTAGAAAATGGGTACATATGGTCATGGGGCCCAAAATATGCCACGAAAATTGTTTCACCCGACAGCACCACCAACAACCTTAACTGTTTATATGAAGCAAATTTGTCTATGCCAAATTCTCACTTTTCTACTTTCCAGAATGTTGCAATAGAAACTGAAACTCGTCAGATCAAGCAGCTTTTTTGTGGAAAAAAGGTACCAACAAAGAATTTTTGTCCAAATAACCGCCCACACTGGATATTTTCTCTTTCTCAGATTACTGCCTATTAACCAAGATGTGTGTACACATGCAGTTCTGTTGGCACATTGTCTCTTCCTCAGCCCCTCTCTGCTGGGAAATGTCCATTGATCTAGTCCCGGTCCTGTGCAGACCCAGGACACCTGTACCACGTTCTGCCGACCAAAACAACTTTGTCAAAACTTTGAAATACATTACTTTACGTACATTACAAGGCCCATTTTAACCAAAACTCCAAGAGTCTCGGCAACAGTGCAGCTGATAAATAGTGTCATTTCTTATGCTCATTTTATATGCTCAGTCCCAATCCAGTGTCTCAGTACTTCCACCATGGATGTGCTTGTATCTGTTTTTGTGCATGTGTGCAGACTAAGGCTGGTGTTATCTTCCTGTCTGTTTGGAGATCCAACTTCAGCACATGTGCATCTTACCCACTACACTATACATTCTCTAGAAAAGTGTCTAGAGTGACAAGTTGCTGAGCTGTACCTGCTTTCACCTCAAGGTGGTTATTTGCTCTTCTTTGTGCCTGTGCACTGCCAGTGTGCCAGCACCACTCATTCCTGAGACAATCCCATGCTTTTACAGGCTCTGAGCATCCTCTTAGCTACACTGGCTGATGGCCTGATGGGAAAATGTAGGCTAAAGTAGAAGTTTTGAGCTCTGGAGCACCAAATTTTTGCAGTCAGTCATTTGTCTCTATCTATTGTTTGTTCTGTACATTTTGATGAATGAGCAACTGCATGATGTTTGTGCCAACACCTTCACGCTGTTTTCTCCAAATTCTGTTTGTACTGGGAAAAGCCCTTGATATTACTGCCTGGGTAATCCACGCTGCCTAAGAATTTAAACCCAGTTAATGAGACAAAGCAAACAAAAACATAGAATTGATTGGGTTACTGGCACCCAGCAAGTTTGTACAAAACACACTTGCCACATCTAGATGTACATTTATATGTTACTTTGGAGTTCTTGAATAAGACTGTAAGTTAGAAATGTTAGTTTGGACCAGAGTGTGGAGACAAACGCACATAGCAAACAAATGGCATATAGAAAAGAAAGGTTTGGCCCAGCACTAAATGAAGATTTGTGACTTCAGCCACTTTAGACAAGGGGTTTAAATAGAGGAAAATATGTTAAGGCAGTCTGAGAGGAATAAATGTGGCTGGTCACACAGACTAGATCATAGACATACGGGTGTAGGAGAATTTGAAACCCTGAATCATGGAGGTGCAATAAAGGTCAATGCCAAGTTATTTTATCTACATAATGCATTCTTGTGATAGACAATCATTAAAAGTAGCTTTACAAATCTAGACCCTGAATGGAGAAGCCAGATGTGAAATTTGTTGGTCCAGTTACCAACTCAGGACCTGGTGAGTTGACAGCAGATGAAGGAGCTTCACGAGCATTAGCTTGGCATTGGTGGAAGAAAACCTTAACTATCAAATGGAAATGGTAATGGTAACAAGGCAAGCAGACAAGCAGAGACTGCTCTGGTTGTTATTTAACTGTAAGATAGTCAAAAATCTCATTTGTTATTTCCATGATACACTGTGTGTACATATCCATTCATACCAGAATAACACACACTTAACACAACACCACCACCACATCAGTGCCGCTGCAGTGCTGAGAATGATCCGACACTCAAACAGTATGTGAACTATGCGGGTCCTGTCCATTAGAGAACAGAGTAATTGGTAAACAAAACATTTAGAAAAACAGATGGACTGCAGTCTGTAACTCAAGAACCAGAAAGTGCTCCTGATGTGTAAGCAATAAAATGCAAGTGTAGAAAGTGTAAAAACAAGGAGGTGGTCATAATATTATGCTTGATTGGTCATAGTGTAGCCTACTACTAGTTTTGAATATCTCATGCAATTCATTGAATAATGTATTCAGAGTGAGAAACAACATTTTACAGTGATTATTGTTGTGCCATGACTTTTCATCTGAACATTTCCCAGCAAGATCTCCCTAGCTCATGCACTTCCGACTTCCTCAAGAAGTGTACAGTCACAGCCCAAATTGCTGTTTTTTTATATCCTTTTGTCAGGTGATTATATGGTATAATTAAATAGAATTATAAGTATTCCATACGTTTCGTAACTATTAATGTAGAAATACAAATACATGCATTTTAAGCAAAGACTTAATATTTACAGTGCTGACTCCTCTTCTTTTAGAGTTCTGCAATTCACTTTGGCATGCTGGATATCAGCTTATGGGTAAAATCTTGAATGATGGCAACCCATTCTTGCCTAATCAGTGCTTGAAGTTGATTGCAGTTTCTGGTTTCTGTTTGTCTACCCTCTTATAAGGATTGACATCTAGGGAGTTTTCTGGCCATCTCAAAATTTTAATGTTTTGTTTACCAAGCCACTTAGTTATCACTTTTGGACTCCATCATACTGGAGAAACATTTCTCCTCATATTTGGGTTGTTAGTAAGTTGCTCTTGGAGGTTTTGATAACAATGAAGTATTCTGAGTCAACATTTGAGCAAACCTATTTCCCTGGATAAGAAGCGAAATGTTGGCATGGCACAGATTCAGTGAGATTTAGTGGCTGGATTTCACTAGTTTTTTGTGATAGGTCATTTTCATGGTAGGGAATGAGTTTGTATTTATTTGCTCTTCGTATGATCACTCTCCACAATCTAGAGTTAATACCAGTGTTGGGGGTAACGCAGTACATAGTAACGGTGTTACAGTAATCCGATTACTTTTTTCTGTAACGCAGTAATGTAAAGCATTACCGTTAAATATATTGTAATCACACTACAATTACTAACTTAATAAAACCTTAAGTTAACCTGCGTTACTCATGTATTTCTCTTAAATATATTATTATATACTTTGGGTGGCTATCAAGGAAATTGAATTTAACTCTCATGTTTGCTCACAGTTCTAGAAAAGCAGTCAACAGATTTTAAAGTACAGGTGACAATATTTAGCCCTGAAGTTGCCATGAAAGTCTGCAATCATGTCAGGAAAAGAAGACCAGGCATGTTTTTCCTATGGATTTCATGCTACTGGGGAATTCTTTGTCTTATTTGCAGGCCATCAAATATGCCAGCATTCAACTTCCCATGTGAATGAGCATGGTACACATTTACTTGAAGCACTCACTAACTTGATCCAAAGCCGTAATGAACTGTTTCATGAAGTGGGGGAGCAACACTCTCTGGGGATTTACAAGTGGTTCTTTATTAATATTGTTTTCACCAATTTCAGATTTCTTTCTAGAGAGAGATTTTTTTTGTATAATGTTCTGCAATTGCTTGAATACCTCATGCAATCAGTTGACCTAGGAGAATCAACATACCCTTCAGGTCACCAGTCAAAATCCAGTAAATTAAAAAACATTTTTAGAATGGTTCTCATGGGGTAATACGTTTCTTTTAGATTTACAGAGTGAGTAATAGGAATGGCATTTATTGCCATTGTGAAGCAATACATAATTTAAACTTCTCTTTGAACTGTCAAAAAAGGGTCAATTCATCAGCAACATAGCTATCACATCCCATGGACTCAGTAAGACCTTGTGTCAATGCAGTATATAAATTCCTTGTCCAAATGGAATTATTTCAGAAGATCTTTCTCTTTGTTACAATACATAAATGTGATAGTGGGAGCCAACAGTTTTTTTTCTTTTAGCCTTGAACCCAGTAACTCTGGTAACGACTTCAACAAATCAAGATCTCATACCAAATCAACTGCTTGAGTGAATGGTTGGCTCATTCTGCTATCAACTTCTGAGACCACGAAATCTTCATTATCAGAATCTTACGAAAAAGTCTGAATGTCATCATTATTGGAACTAGAGGGTGACAAAGGAGTGGATTTTCATTCCTGTCCCATCCCACTCCCACAGAAAATAATCTCCCAATCCTGGGTCGGAATAAAAAAAAAATTCCTGTCCATTCCAACTCCTAGTAAAATGACTCCCGCTCCTGTACCGCTCCCATTTTTCCTGTTTATTTTAGTTTTTAGGCAATACAATTACATTTCATTTTATCCCCATTCTTTTGTGATAATATAGGGAGACATTTTATGCCTTAATAAAAAAAATCCTTCACTAAAGGCCGCAAAACATAAATAATACATGGCCTGTGGTCCCTATAGTTCTTCCTATGGAGGACCAGCTGCTAAGTCCCTGTTGAATAAACCCAAACATAACATAAAGTTGCATTTTACTCATTTATTGAGCAATTATTTCAGTAAAACATTAGGCATTAATTTGCCTAAAGAAAAAACTGCACAAAGCAAGAGAACTGTTGTTCATGAAGGCAATATCTGCACAATTCACATACTGTGCCTGAGTTTTGTATAATAAGAAAAGGGCATATGATGCAATAAATTCCCAGAATTTGAAAGCGTGTCTCTTGAGACCACTCGTCCCTGACTCACTGGTGTACTTGACTAAAACTAAACATTTTACAAGTAGTATACATCATGTTAACACTGTCACGCTCGCCTCTCAAGTTTATTAATATTTACAACTTTCCTGTCAGTTCTTTGAGCTTTATAGACAAGTCGTTACTTCTAACTTTGCGTTGCAAATCAATTTTTACAACATCAGATTTTGAGCTTGTGTTTACTCCCTCCATTGCTGCTGTTCTATGAATTCTGGTGGGAAGCTGTGGCCAGAAGCACCATTGACTTCTGGGCCATGTAGTTCTTTAGAATTGCGTTGCTGTTGGTTTCTTAAAAGAAAAAGAACGACCAAATGGCAGTGCCTATTCTATGGTTGTCTTTTGTCTTGTTTATTGGTTCCCGCTCCCGTCTGCTTTTTAATCCTGTACCGTCCCAGTCATGTAAGTAATAGTTGAAAGTAAAAGTAAAAGTAGTAAAAGAGTAAAAGTTGCGTCCCATCCTGCAGGAATCCCGCGGGAATCACGTGACCCGTGGGATTGCTGAAAAAATGTCAGCCTCTAGTTGGAACTTGCCAAAGTACGGAAGATAGGAACAGGGAGTTCATCACAGTGAGCCATCGGTTATATGGGTGTATATGTGGAGATCTGGGTACTGGATTGAAGATTTTGTCTTTGTGTTCATGCCTGTAACAATGACCATCATCAACATGGTTTTTAGGCTCAACAACACTGGAACTATAAAGCTGAGACTTTTTCCCCCACTGTCTCAGATTTTAAACCCATGTCCAGCACACTTTATGTGGTGTTCTATGTGGTGCCCAAGATTTGTCCTGGTCACCCACTTTAACCCCAAAATATGCATGATTAGCTTTTCTTACCAAGTCAATACTTATTTGTCCTTTGTTTGGGGTCTTGTAAAACAAACACAAAATGTAACAGAATATTAACTATTCAAGTGCTTGATGACAATACATAAAGATCACATGCTATATTGTAGTCAGCACAATTTATGTAGACCTGTGTAATCAATTAGCGTAAGACTTATTTGGTCTGTGGGAGGAAATCAAAGCATCTGGACCAAACTCATCCACAGACATTAAAGGGAGGATAACATGAAATCTCACATCTTATGTCAGGACCAAATCATGAACACTGGAACTGTAAGGCCTCTGTCCTCACTGCTCTGCCCATCCTATATAGCTCACCGCACTGGTGTTCTATGGAGTGTACATCGGTTGACTAAGATTGACATGGCAGAGTCTTGATTTTGTGTTCAGTATACCATTTTTATCTGGACATGTGATTGTGACAATTGTCATGATGAACTTTTTTAGTTTCTTGGTAGAGAATAAGGTTCTCATGGCCTTTGGAGGAAAAACAAACACACCATCACATACCCCCTATCACACTTTGACATTGGGTATCAGGTTCTTTTCAATGTAGTCATCCTGCTTTTTTTATGCCTCTCTTACTATTTTACCTCACTGTGTATGTTTACACTGAAGTTTCAGTTAATTGCCTTAATTGTAGATATGGACATTTTCAGGCAAGTAGCTGTTTCTATCACCGTTCCTTAATTTATGAGGGTTAACACACTTTTATTTTCTTGTAATTGTTTTTTCCATGTTGAAGAATGAACATTTGACCTGTGTATCACCTCATATAAGTACCTCAGTGAACCAGGATTACTGCTTGAAAGTTACTGGACGTTCAGATCATAGTGGCACATGATTTTGTTAAAAATACTTTATTAATTAGATTTTTTTCCTTAGACTGAATTAAAAGTCAAGTAAAGGTTAGACCTTGCTATCCTTTGAGAAAACCTTGTTCAGTGTGAGATTTAAGAGAATTCAGCAAAGGTACATTTCTAATAACCTTTTTTCCCTCATCTTTGCCAGGGGTGTCAATAATTATTATGCTGACTGAATCAGTCATTTCATTTTCATTTACATATACATATAACTTGAACACAATGAATAACACACTAAATATTTTTCTGTTAAACGTTTTAAACATGCATGTGCAGTACTGTACGATATTCGTGCATTAAAAGATCGAAATCACAATTTATTCCTAAATCAACATTTTAAAAATCTAAATAATAATTACAATACCTCAAATATACAGCCATGTAGTATTCATAGACACACATTTCCAGTAAACAAATCTGTCAAAAACCCCATACCAACCATGTAACTGTAGACCACTCAGTTTTACAACATGGCACCACAGAGTGCTAAAAAGTGAACAAAGTGAACTGTGAAATATAGCTGAAATGAACTTTAACTAAGTGTCTTTAGGGTCTTGTTTCATATGTATGATCACTGCTACCGTTTTACATCTACAGTGCCTCTGCTTATACCCTTTTAGTCTTTTAATCATATGATTACTTCTTTGTGCGTTATTGGTGGTAGAGCATTACCCCTGTGTTGTCTCAAAGTGCCTGTAATTGAGTGAAGTGCGCTCCTCAACCAACCAATAAAGACATGGCATGCTGTGAACGGCTGCTTGGGACCAAACTCTCTGTTCAATCTGGGCTGTGAGATCCACACCAGCTGCATTTGGGACAGAGTTTGTCCAACAGTAACCTAATTAAGGCATTGTGTGGTTGTGGTGTTGATTCACTGACAAGAGTGAGAGAGTGAGAGAGTGAGAGAGTGAGAGTGTGTAAGGATGGGAAGATTGCTGTGAACAATGGGTGAGGTGTGTTGCTGAATAATTCATAACATCTCATTAATCATTTACATTTAGTCTGTGTGTGTGTGTGTGTGTGTGTGTGTGTGTGTGTGTGTGTGTGTGTGTGTGTGTGGAGCTGATGCACCAGGGGTCTGCATGACCTTTCCATGCCGTCTCTTAGCAGGTGTCTGCATGTAATCTCCAGGCCCCACTACTGGATTTGTCCTATCTTTATACGTTCTTTCCATAGCTCCTCACTCCATCCCTCTGTCGTTTCCCTGTCCACTGTCGGTGGGCGTAATGATTTCCCTAACCTTTTCTTTGGCTTATAAAAGCTCCTGTCAAAATGTTTAAATGTTTATGTTAATAAGGCCTAATGTGGTCAGATGGTGAACTGTCACAAATCAGTTATGGAGGGATGGAGCATCTTATTCTAGTAAAGGTACATTATCTCACAAAAGTGAGTACAGCCCTCACAATTTTGTAACTATTTTATCATATATTTTCACGAGATACCACTGAAGATGTGACACTTTGATACATTGTAAAGTAGTCCGACTACAACTTGTATAACAGTGTAAATTTGCAGTCTCCTCAAAATAACTCCACACACAACCATTAATATCTACACCTCTGGCAACAAAAGTGAGTACAATTTGTCAATATTTTGTGTGGCCACAATTACTTTTCAGCACTGCCTTAACTCTCTGGTCTTCTTTCTTATGATGTAATCACAAAGCTTATGAGTGACAGAGACCTTGCACTCCTCCACCTTCAGTTTGAAAATGTTCTACAGATGCTCAGCAGGGTCTAGGTCTGAACTGACCTCCGGTTTTTTTTAGCAAGTCTTTGAGATTTGTTTGATGTCGTTATCATGTTGGAACACTGCCCTGCGACCCAGTTTCTGAAGGGAGGGGATCATGCTCTGCTTCACTATGTTACAGTACATGTTAACATTCATGCTTCCCTCAATGAAATGCAGCTCCTCTTGAGCCACCATTACTCATGCAGCCCCAAACCATGACATTTTGAAAAGCCTACTTCTGGGTATGATGCTGATCATATGCACTCAACTTCTTTGGTCGACCCTGCCAAGGCCTGTTTTGAGTGAAGCCTGTCCTGTTAAACATGGTCTCGGCTACCATGCTGCAGCTCACTTCAGCTGCTCAGCAGCTCTCAGGGTGCTGGCAATCTTCTTATAGCCTAGGCCATCTTTATGTACAACTCCAATTCCAATGAAGTTGAGACTTTGTGTAAAACGTAAACGTAAACATAAACAACACGATGATTTGCAAATCCTTTAAAAATCAATTGAATAGACTACAAAGACAATATATTTACACTTGATTGTTTTTTTGCAAATATTCATTCATTTTGAATTTGATGTCTGCAACACGTCCCAAAAAGTTGGGACAGACGCAACAAAAGTCTGGGAGAGTTGAGGAATGCTCAAAAAACAGCTGTGTAAAAATTCCACAGGTGAACAGGTTAGCGTCATGATTGGGAATAAGGGGACCTTTGTGAACAACTACGTGAGCAAGTAGTCATGTAAAGAACAACTCATCGTGCAATGTCAAGGAATTTAGGAATTTCATCATTTACAGTCCATAATATCATCAATCTGGAGAAATATCTGCAAGTAAGCGACAAGCCCTAAAACCTACATTGAATGCCTGTGACATTCAGTAACAGATATTACCACATGGGCTCAGGAAAACCTCAGAAAACCATCGTCAGTGAACAAAGTTCATCACTTCATCTACAAATGCAGGTTAAAACTCTACCATGTGAAGCAAAAGCCATATATCAACAACATCCAGAAACACTGCCGGCTTGAAGCGCAAAATACAACAGCGGAGATTTCAGACTGCTAAGCATTTGAAGTTGTACATCAAGCAAGAATGGGAAAGAATTACGCATACAAAGCTTTACCAGTTAGTGTCCTTAGTTCCCAAGTAACACAGTGCTAAACATGCCTCTGTCCCAACACTTGGAACGTGTTTCAGGCATCAAATTTAAAATGATTGAATATTTGTCAAAAACAACAAGGTTTTTCAATTTGAACATTAAATATCCTATATTTGTAGAGTATTCAATTGAATATGGGTTAAAAATGATTTTCAAATAATTGTATTGCGTTTATATTTATGTTTTACACAACATCCCAACTTCAGTGCTGTTGTAGAGCAATAATTATTTTTTCAGATAACACCAAAGTTAACAAACCTGGTCCCCATTCACACGTGAAACCTTGTAACACTAATTAGTCGCATGATACATACACAATTTGGCCATTTTTACTTAGGGGTGTACTCACTTTTGTTGTCAGTGGTTTAGACATTAATGGTTGTATGTTATGTTGAGGCTACAGATAATTTACACACTGCAGACTCATTATTTTACATTGTATAAAAGTGTCATTTTGTTGTCAAGTGTTGTCCCATAATAAATATCATAAAATAGCTACACAAATATGAGGGGTGTACTCACTTTGGTAAGATACTATGATTGTATGCATGGTAGCTCGGTGGGTAGCACCACTACCTCACAGCAAAAAGGTCCCGGGTTCAATCCCAGGGTGGAGCGGCCTGGGTCTTTTCTATGTGGCGTCTGCATGTTCTCCCTGTGGCTGTGTCGGTTTACTCAGAGTACTCCGGTTTCCTCCCATAAGACATGCATGTTAGGTTAATTGCTGTCTCTAAAGTGACCCTTAGTGCATGACTGTGGGTGCCCTTACGATGGGTTGGCATCTAGGGTTGGTCCTGTCCTTGCGCCCAGGGTTGCCGAGCCTGTGTGGATTAAGGATGGATGGATATAAGACTGTGACTGAGGGAAGATACAGGATGTGCTTTTGTGGCCTTGTATGCTACACTCAAACATTATCTGAAATTGTAATACTTAAAAAAAAAGATGTTTTATCTAGTGCCGTTACATCTGTTTGTGCCACCCATTTTCTCTTAATTAACTTCAATTTTGGTTCAGCATGCACTCAACCTCACTGCACAATAAAAGTGCTGCTAAGTAGTTAAAACAGCATAATTTGATTGGTGGCATTTAGAAATGGTGAATTTAGTAAAATTTGATAATTGGGTAATTTGTTGATGTTCATGCTAATGCCCTTTAGAGGATAAGGTAGCTTTTTTACTGGCTTTTCTACACTTCTTGCAGGGGCCTTCCTGTTGGGATGATGTTCTTCTTCCAAACAGGATTCATGGGGTGTGCCAGTCACAGGACTGTGATGGCCGAGTAGCTGTAAGTGCCTGCTTTATGGCGTTTATATTTGTTTCACGTATCCAAATTGTATTACAACTGATCTGGGAAGTTAAATGTTAATTGATCTGATCTAGTGTAAAGACGGGTAGATGGGTGGGGTCTGAATATGTAAATTTTTTTTAAAATTAGCAGAGTTGGGCATGAAAGTAGCTTCAGTCTTTGTTGCTCATTTTTGCCTGAGTCCGAGACCATTAGTGAAAAGTCTAGTTTAGATTTTTGTGGAGAAGGATTCGAACTGCAAATGGTTATTGACAAAAAACCCAAACACACTACTAAGCTTCAGTTATTTGAAGATCAATGAAGTGCAAGGGGTGCTCAAGTTCCTTATATACACGGCATAGTATTTGAATTGAACCAATAAACATTATAACATATAATTTAAATAATCTCCATGTTCTGTTTAATTGTATGTTCATGGAAATACGTTTGAGACACAGTATCAATCAAATGTCTGATAGAATACAAAAAATAGGGGATATTTTATTGTAAGCAGTATATAATGCAAATTAAATATGTCTTTTGATTGATACTGTGTCTTAAACTTATTTCCTTGAACATACAATTAAACACACATGGATTTGAGTATTAGCTTTTAAACCTGATGCGATTTTAAACGTAAGAATTAATAGAGAGCACATACCTGTCTCCTGACACTTGGCTAACTCTGACCCAAATACAACGTATATATTACCACTACAGATGGAAAAACTCAAGTGTTTCTATTTTATGTAGTCTAGTGTTTTTCTCTATTCTATTTTCATTTTTTTTTTCAGTTTATCACAACCTCATCTTTGGTATTTTTCTCTTGCAGTTACAAATGAACTTGGCCTGCTGTACAAAAGAATGTTGTCTTTGCTGTGTTTGTGTAGGAGTTTTACTTGAAGTGTGCTGCCCATCCCACTTGCGACAATGACACATCAGTGCCGCTGGACTTAATAATGACTAATGTGCGACACGTCCCTTGCATTGCCTGCACCGATGTCGTGTACGTGAGTCATGTATTTGATATTTCACTTAAAAGTATAGATGGAGAAACAAGTCACACAGTGTTTGCAAAAATGTTCAATAACACTTGATAGCAATGGGAAAACTGATACTGAGCAGGTAGTTACCAGTTAGCGATTTATTGCTTTAAGGCTGCAATGTTTTACCAAGCTTTGCAACCATGGCACTGAACCACCTTATAACCTCATCTTTAGGTAGATTTAGATATGACTAAGCTAAATGATGTTTAGCAAAATAAATGGACACGTTTGTCAAAAAGACAATTGCTATTCATGCGCAAAACAGACGGAAATTATCCATAAAGGACTTGGACATTGCCACAAGAATTCTCATTATTGATTGCTTTGTGTTATTTCCTTAATGTACATAAAAGAGCCAAAACATTATGGCCAACTGATCCACGATGATGTTTATATAGGTATCCATGGATATTCTCATGAATGTTCTGATATTAGGTTTCCCAGCAGAACTAATGCATACATACCCGGTCTTCCAGATGATATAATACACTACTCACCCATCTATGCAACATCTTCCATTGTTTCATGGTCCAATTTTGATCAGTATTAACAAAAACAGCATTAACAAAATTCCTATAACATGTGAAACCGTAATCCATGTGTCCCTTCAGAGCTGTTATCCCTTTATAAGCACTGAGCTGCGAACACCATGGTGTCGTCTTGTGATCTGCTTCAACTCGGCCCACTGTTGATAGATACTCACTGCTGATATGGAACCCCTTGCAAACCTTTCAGATTTGTAGATGCTGAGTCTTCTACCCATAGCAATTTGACTCTTGTCAACGTCGCTTAGGTTTTTACATCAGTCTATATCTTCTGCATCCATCACGTTGACATTTTCTCACAATAAGACCTGACTGTCCACTTAAAATCTAATATATCTTAGATCTTGACTATAACTCTATAACGATAAAAACCTATTTACATATATGCCAGAAATGTCATTCCAGTATCTGATGAATTCCAATACAGACACACCTCAGTCTGCTTAATGAGGTATTAATTAGGTGATCACCTGAACCAAATCTTATTAAATGAGGAAAATTACAAGACATGGAAGCTGTTTCGCTGAATGCAAGTTTTCTTGAAAATGTATGCATTATGTTCATTTTGACCAGTTGTACCTTACAGTGAATAAATGCTCTTGTCATAGCTCCAAATAAATATTTTTATTTAAAATGTATCAGTAATTAATTAAAAAACCGTAGCTAGTGCTAAAGTTGAGTTGATATTTTAGAATCTTTCATAGGCACTTGCAGAATTTTGTCCGAGCTGTATCAGGTTTCGAGGATATCTTTTATCTCGCTTAAGCATGCCAGATGCCAGAGGAGCTTCGTGTAGCTGCTCCATCTAATTTTACTGAAAGATGGAGCCATGTTGCCCAAAGTGACAGATGCCCATCATTGACATAATAATATTGTATTATTGTAGATATTAATGATGCAACTACTCCTAACCTTAACATCAGTATCCTAAAGCAAATCTCTCAACTCTTCTGATTTTTCAGAGCAAACTCACAGTTTTTGTAATAAACAAAACAATGGCATCCTTGTGGGGACCAGCCAAATATACAAGATCCAGCACACACACAGAGAGGGCTCCATACTCTTTGGGATGTTTCATTTTGAGGCGATTGAACGGGTTAATTGTTTTGCCACCATGCCAATAATGTCTTGCACATTTTGCAAACAGTTGTTTGTTGCACCATCCCCATTATGTAGAATATGCATCAGTTTCATGAAGCTGATGATTAATTATTTCACCATTTTTGTCACCAGTTTCTTTATATCATCAGCTGTGCTACTGCGTAGCCAAGTAAAGCAATATGAAGGACCTGCCTATGCTGAATTGTTACTGGTTTATTCATGAGTCTCTGGGAGAATGCACTAGATGGACTAGTGATTAGAATATAGTCTGATTGTTAAAAAGCATTGGGATGTCATGTCAGCATTTTCAGCGCAAATTATGAAATGTGTTTAGTATCATGCTTATCTCTTTGTTAAGGAAATATTGTGAACATTTTAATCATTCATGAGCTAAAATCACCATGGCATACCCACTGGTATTTTTCTCTATGAACACAGCTTCCTGCTTAAGCTAGCAGGTTACCTTGGTTTCATGCTTGTTTTCCCCACCTTCTGCTAGATCACTAGGAGTGGTGACATTAGTGAAATGACAGTCAAGGAGATACCATTTGCAGAACCAAAGAGATGGTCTTCTCGAGACAATTAATTCATCTTTGACTGATGTTGCTTTTTTACTTTGAGATCATTGATGTCTTTTGAAACATCTTGAGAAACATGCTGCCATTCAAGCAATGAACAAAACATTTGGGACCAAACACATGAAAATGCAGACAAAATACTTGTATTTGCATATTCTGATTCCTGTGGAGCAAAGGTGGAGCTTTTTTAGAACCCTTGCAGTCCTCTGCTTTGGAGCATGCTCTCGTGTGTTATCCTCGCATATAGGGAGCATTGTGAAGTCAGATGCCTCCCAGCAGGACTGGAGGGCACTGAAAGCTTCACCATCAACACATCAGCATTCACAAACATGTGACAACATCCAACATGAAATACTTCATCCAATCTGAAATACTTCATTAGACAACCAATCCATCATGATGGAATTGTACAAAAACCAAGGTGCAACAAAATCACAGGTTTTTGGGGTGTTCGCAATCCTAGATGCAATACTACACACACATGTTCTGGCAACATTATTCAATAAATCACATTAGTTATAAAACAGTTTGTTATAAAATATGCTTCGTTTTACTGATTTTGCACAATTGTAGGTAAATGTAGGTGCTTTAATCATGTTTAAAGTTGGCTCTGCTATGATATATACAGTATATATTAAACTCCTCAGTTTATGACACATTTCATTCAATTTACATTTATTACTTATTAGAAAAAGTTATCTTTACTTGACGAGCCTTCTGGATCTAATTACCAATGGGTACCAAGGTTGCTGTAGTAATTTTTGCTAACGGACATGCAATCATGGCCAAAAGTCTTGAGAATGGCATAAATTGTGGTTTACTGCATCAGTTTTATGGTGAAAATTTGTATTACCTTTAGATTGTGAAGACTGATCAGATTAATTACAATTAATTACAAAACAGTTCCCTGACAAAAAATGACCTTATCACAAATATTCCTCTATTCCCATCACTGCATCTTAGCCCTACAAAATAACATTTAAAAAAAATTAAACATAAAAAAAACATAATTTCAGTGATTATCTTGTTATCTCAGGAGAAAAGGTTAATAAGGACAGGACAACTGATATCGCCCTGCCAGGCTGATTGAAAGAACTTTAAAATGGTAGTGGTGCTTTTATGTATTGTTTTGTTAACCATGGTTACCTCGTGCTGTCGTCATTGCACTGCATCAAAAGGGCTTCACAGGCAAGGACATTGCTGCTTGTAAGGTAGCACCCCAATCATCCATTTATTGAATCATCAAGAATTTCATGGAAAGTTGGTCAATTGCCATAGATAAGGCTTCAGGGTGCCCAGGAAAGTCAAGCAAGTGTCAGGACTGTCTCCTAAGGAGGATATAGCTACATGCTCAAGTCACCACCAGTGCAGAGCTTGTTTAGGAATGGCAGGGGGCAGGTGTGAGTGCATCTGGTGATGAAGGGCAGCAAAGTAGCCACGTCCCGCCAAGAAAAACATTAAGGACTGACTGAAATTTTGCAGAAAGTATAGCGATTGTACTGCAGAGGACTAGAGTAAAGTTATTTTCTCTGATAAAAGAAGGGTCTTTACTTAAACTGGATGTATCTGTTAATTGAAAAGTTTTTTTTTAATGTACGGAATAGTTACAAGTTTACCTCATTATACCATATAAACAACTGACAAAAGGTTCTGAAAACATTGAGGCTGCAAACTTTGTGAAAACGAAGAGAGTTCTCAGACAGGTAGTAGGCTGATACTGAGGCTGCTGGTACATTGCTGGATGAACATTGCTCAATGTTTTTTTTTTTTGCTGTTTTTAAAGTTACTTTTTCACTGCCCTTTTGACCTAACAGTTTATGGTTTCATCTGTTGCTAATTTGTTGCTGTTGCTAAGAACATTTGGGTATTCAGTACTTACAAAGCTGGGTTTCTCAAGTGAATATATAACTGCAGTCCAGGAGGCCATTCGCGCTGAAATTAAGGGGTTTACCTGTGGTAGTGAATCCAGCATCTCATTTGTTTGCATGTAGTGTGTACGTGTCGCTTCCTTTTGTTCATGGGTGGAAAATGTCAGGGCTTTTATGGAGTCTGTGTTGATATGTTGCTTTTTTAAGAGCCATTTTGCTTGCTATCAGATTTGCCAGCCAAGTCAGTTAATTACATGCAATTTCATCCAGGCTGCATACATGTATAAATAAAACTGTGCTTTGTCACTTGGGTGGGTGAGAATCACCAGAGACCAAGCTGATGTAGCAGAGAAGTTTTATGCACTGCACTACCATCTTGGTGAGCACTCTGACTTGTTATACACAGTGGGGTGAGCTGTTCTGTGTGTCGTAACACATTGCTCCTGTAACCCCCATCAAACATTTCTCTGACCTGTAACACAGTGGCTTCCTTGTCTGCAAATCCCAGACGGGCTAGGATTTGTTGCTCTCGCTCATCTGTGATACTTGGGTGCCAAACCACCCTGTTGTTGGTTCCTGTGTTGTCACTGCTCAGCCTACTGTTAGTAGGTACCCACTGCTGACCTGCATTACTGATAATTTCTCATACTGAAGACTCTGACTAGAGAAGGACTACAGTTATACACCATGTAACTAACACATTATGTTCTGTATAACAGGTTGCTGATCATAGTTGCATAGTGTTTTTTATGATACAGTTATGTAAATATAAAGGATAGTTTCAGAATAAAACTGCGTGCAAAGAGTACGTAAATGCATCAGTGATACTGCTTGAAAAAAATGAAACAACGATTTAATAGGACAGGTTCCACCCAGAAAGGCCTCGCCATGGTCGACCAAAGTAATGCACGTGCACATGATCAGCATTATATCCAGAGGTTTCCCTTTTGAAAACAGATGTAGAAGTGCTGCCAGCGATGTTAAAGAGGTCGGGGACAGCCCCACAGTGACACACACTATCAAACCGGTTGGCATGGCTGTCGTCCCAGAAAGAAGTCTCTTTTAAAGATGATGCATTAAAATCCCACAAACAGTTTGCTGAAGACAAGCAGACTAAGGACATGGATTAATGGAATCATTCCCTGTGGTCTGATGAGACCAAGATAAACTTATTTGGTTCAGATGGTGCCCAGTTGGTGGTGAGGGTGAGGAGGAGAACCAGGTGAGGAGAACAAAGACAAGCGTGTCAAGCATGGTGGTGGGAATGTCATGGTTTGGGGCTGTATGAGTGCTGCCGGCTGTGAGGAGCTACAGTGCAGGGCTGTATTCCAAAATGATTACAATCCCAAACACACCTCCAAGATGACCACTGCCTTACTAAAGAAACTGAGGGTAAAGGTGCTGGACTAGCCAAGCATGTCTTTAGACCTAAAGCCTATTGAGCATCTGTGGGGCATTCTTAAACGGAAGGAGGGGCACAAGGACTTTAACATCCACCAGCTCTGTGGATGTGAAATGTGGAGGTGGAAGAGGATTTCAGCGGTAACCTGTGAAGCTCTAGTGAACTCCATGCCCAAGAGAGTTAAAACAGTGCTGGAAAATAATGGTGGCCACACAGAATATCGGCAATTTGGCCATTTTCACTTACTGTTTTCTTCAGAGGTTTAGACATTAATGGCTGTGTGTTTAGTTATTTTGAGGGCACAGCAAATTATTTCTTATTAGGTCTGTATGTGATTTTAATATTTTGGTTGATCAGTTTAATACAGTACAAGACCCTTGGATGTTTTGTTTAGTTTGTGGTGAAGTTTTTTCTAATTCTGTCAGGTCATGCTGTTTGGCCATTGGTTTACAGTAGTAGGTAAACAGATGTTTAACACAACCTGACTTATAGTGAATCCATCTTTCACAAGGCAGTCCAACATTCACTAGGTCAAGTGCAGTGTGTGTTCTTGCTTAAGGTCAACCATCAGCTATTTAGTTGGTATGATTGTTGCTGCCATTCCTTTTCCTATGTAATGAATGGGGACCAAAATCTGATACAATGCAGCCCAATCAACAACACCCGCCATTCAAATCAAGGGCTGATTGAAGTGGCACAGCAATTATCCTCTATAGGGAGATTTGGTTTAGTCTCAGTTCCTCACATACTGCCTTTTCTTCCTCTTAAAAGGGCAAGGACATGGTCATGTTCCCAGACTGCCACCAGAAGAAAGTTTATTAAGAGGTTGAACTCACTATCAAGTGTATTTACCATTGAGAGCATGTACTTAATGGATGGGGAGTTCTTGGGAACTGTGGAAAAACTGATTACATGACTGTGTCTGACTGGGTCTTTTGGGGAAAATGTAATGTTTTTGAACATTCAGGACCTGATTGGCAAATTAACAGCATTACTCAAAACTAGTCAGCAAGTGGGAAAAACACTACACCTGCTACTTCTCAGAATTGTGACTCTGATTAATATTTGGAATAATGCATTCTTCATAAATGTAATCACGATTGAGTGTGTAAAATGATTGTCTGTTAATGTTAACAGAAAAGTACTTGACAGTATAAACAACCCCCTCATACACATTTACTATACTATTATTATGCTATGACCATAATTGATGAATGGGTTAACACACAGACTTGGCATTTATTGTATTGAGTGAATCGCAAGGTTACCTTCCTATGTTTATGATTGTTGGCATTGACTATAGAATTAGATGACTGGCAAATGAGACTGCAGCAGGCTGAGGCTTTGTTGAGGTATGGACTGGATTGTGGAAGTTGTAGTCTGGGACACTGGATGAGATGCCCAGATGTATAACTATTCCTCCTACAGCCTACAATACACCATAAATCTCCAAGGAAATAACAAAAACCCAGCATATCACTTTGTTTTCTACAGTAACCTCTCAAACCTGTATAAAGCAAAACCAAACTTTATCAAGCCATTAGGCCTTTTTTTATACAATCAAACCTTAAACACCCGGACATTGTCATGACTGTTCTAAGCAAAGTACACTACTCGATAGCCCCTGGGAACTCAAGAAACGCACACTCCGAAATGACTTTCGAAGTCTTCCTCATATCAAGTTCTTTGACATTTTAAACATGTACAATACGCACAGAACCATCTACACTGGCAGATAAAAAACATTAAATACTTTACCCATCCTAATCTGGGCAAAGTCTTGCCTTCAAGCCTTGGAATAGTTAAACACAGATCAAATTATCATTGCCGAAATGCTTGCAAATGTCAGCAGTCTGAGTGAACAAAGGTACCCGATAGCTGTGGGTTTGTGCTAGTGGACAAACTTGCCAAAAAAGCATCAACAAAATAGATAGTCAGGTACTCAGTCCAGCCTTTGGATACATTCCAAGTAGTAAATATCTTTTTCATATTAGAGGACTAGGTCTCTCCCTGGACTTTATCCACCAGTGGTTCTAGATGCCAGGGATGGTCAAGGATTCAAAGCTTTTATCAAGGCCTGTGAGGTGTTCCCTCCCGACTCTGGTCTCACATCGCTCTGAACTTCCAAGGGCCTGACTGTGGTACTGGTGGTAGTAGATCCGTTTTCGAAAGCCTGCAAATTTGGCCCACTCCAAAGGCTCCCTTCAGCCAAATAATTGGCACAGCCCCTCCTTCAACACATCGACCCAATCAATTTTGGACTGTGAGCCGGTTAAGACAGGCTTTCTACCGCCTAATGAGAACCTCTGTATAAATAGTTGGATGACAGTGATAAGATACACAGGTGAAGTCAGCTGTCCAGCTAAACTCTCAATCATATTCCACTTCCTTGCCAGATCATCTCAGATCTCAGTTCTGAGAAGGCATCTTGATCAAAGTGTAAAGGGTGAGAGGTCTGCCAGATACAGTTAAGTAAGGAAGGCTC
This sequence comes from Parotocinclus haroldoi, assembly GCA_034779995.1. Lineage (NCBI taxonomy): Eukaryota > Metazoa > Chordata > Actinopteri > Siluriformes > Loricariidae > Parotocinclus > Parotocinclus haroldoi. The sequence continues at coordinate 4,896 of JAUZST010049183.1, read as the reverse complement.
ACTGCATCAAGTGGATCTGCACCAGGAATAATTGGGACAATTTACCATAAGATCCTGGTTGAAGAGGCACAAGACATGATTGAACTGTTCCTTCTCAGAGAGGTGCATGGATATGTCCTGATTAATTTCTGGAAACCCCTCTAACACAAAAAATCATGGAACACAAAAAAATGGTTTGTAGCTCAGTGTGGAGTTCAAAATTAATCATATTAAACAATAAAAACAACCAATAATCAATAAATCAAAATTAGTCATAGGGGGCAAAGTTATTCCGAACTCTCTCAGCAGCCAGAGTAATTCAGGAACATAGTCCAAAGTTGACCTTGCTCTCAAATGTAGCAGCAGCTACACACACTCTCACACTGCCGGGATAGTTGAATACCATGTGGAATGTTTGCATGAATTGCCTCACAGCACCAGATGGTGCATAGAGCCTGCCTGGTGTGTAATCGGATGACCAAGGCGATGCAGGCAGAAGTGAGACTCCTGACAGATATATGGATTTCCATCACACAAACTTGGAATCCGAGGGGCTGGAAGAGGTGGCTGGATATGTGATATGCCTGCTAATTTCTGATATTGTGCCCACGGCATTAAAAGCATGGGGGATATTAAACAAAGAAAGATGATGTAGTATTAAAACGGGGTATGCCGTATGGCAGTTAAAAAACAAAAACCCTAGATATGGTTGAGCTTTGGTCAACCTGTGGCTTGCCTTCTCGGCTGCACCAGCTTATATCACCACATTACTCCTGCGCTCCAGCATCTTCACTGGCCCATACAATACCGTATACTATACAAAGTTCATAAATGTAACTATAAGGCCTTTTCAACTTGCACCTGTCTAATCTTCTTCATTTACAAACCCTCTTGCACTCTCAGGTTTTCCTTGGCAGGGCTGCTCACCATCTAACCTCCAAGGCTTTGGTACCTGTGCCTTTTCTAGATTTGCTCCTTGAATATGAAACTTTTTCCTCTGCTCAAGCTTCTAACACTATCTCTCTATTCAAATCCAGTCTCAAAACTCTTATCACTCCAATATAAACTGCCTTAACTCTTAATCTGTTTCTTTTTTCTTCTTTGACCAGGATTCTCTAGTTGTTTGCTGTTGTTCATTGTTGTCTGTCTACTCAGTATCCTCTAAATTGTAAGTGCCTTTGGGCTTTGAAAAGTGCTATATAAGAATAAAGTAAATAAAGTAAAGTAAAAAGTAAAATATAATGGCTACAGCAGAGCACAGCCGAGCAGCCTCAAGTATATATACAATAGACCAAGCAAGATTTTCTGTCTGGACAGATAATTTCATGTACCCCACTATGCCAGATGGCACGGCAGCCAGCTGAGAAATTGATGAAATTACAGAGACACTTTGTCTGGTGTAATCTCACATGCTTTATGGTTAGATGTATTCACTGACCAGGCATAAATTTAAACCTTCCATCTTTTTCTACATTCACTGTCCATTTTTTGTGCTGCACTTTAATAGTGCACTTTCAGCTGAGCTATTTAATTCTGCAATTACACAATTTCATACAGTAGTCTATATCTGTTGCTTCGCACAGTCATGGATTGTTCTCAGCATGGCAGTGACACTGCCAGTGCAAATTAGTATGTGTTGCGCTGGCATGAGTGGATCAGACACAGCAGTGCTGGTAGAGTTTTTAAACTCTGTGCCTACTCACTGTCCACTCAGTGTTAACAACACCTACCTTGAATGTCTGTTATATAGTTGTAAAGCCTAACGCAGTAGCTCTTCTGTTGTTGCACTCTTGTTGTGTGTTAGTCATCAGTACTCACAAGCATGGTTGGTTGGTTGGTTTCGGTAATTTTTTAACTTGACTAGTCCAGCAATGCAGTTGAGGTGTTTACAAACCTTGGAGGGTAAGACTAACATGGGCTTCTTTTGACACTGGGAATTCCTTTACCAGCCATTACTCTATTACTGTGCCATCATCTTTTTTCATATTTAATATACAGGGTAACTTGTTTAGGCTTTTACAGCGAACAACACTCTATGTTGGGATCTGTCCCAAACTAAGGAATCAATGCACACCAGCCAGACATCAAGATGTTCCGTTGTATGACTCATAGTAGTTACTAATTACTATTTGCCCACTGTTTTTACACCCTATTTTAGGCAGGATTTTTTTATTGCTTGTTTCGCCGATCCGCCGACGATCATATTTGAAGAATCCACAAAAAAAAACCAAAACATTTTTTTTGGTATTTCTCGGATCCGCCGCAGCAAAAATGGTTGAAATTCGAAAAAAAAAGCCTTTATTTTTTTCCGCCCTCCAGCATGCGAGGGGAGAGAATAGTTCCTTATTTTTTTGCATTTTCTGCATTTTTCGAGCTTGACAATGATTGGCCATGTGTAGGTGACTTTGTCACGTCAATAGACTCACCGGACGAGTGGAAAGAAAGCCGAATAGTGAAAATACAAGGATCGGCGTCTCCCTACGGAACTGTCAATCCGATGGACTTAAACGTAAACATGCCAATTCGAGTTGTGAATCAAATCGGTTGTTGTGTTACGTTCAGGTGCCACCTTGCCCACAACCTCGGCAACCAATACCAAGTCAGTATTCTAAGGGAAACCATAAAATTATATCAAAACTTTGCATAATACATGTAATCACTTTTGGAACCAGTTTCTAAAAAAATCTACCATATAGAGTACAATTTAACTGTAGGTTAAATAAATTTTATTTTAAAATAAAAATGTATTTTTATTTCTTCCTCCTTCCTTGTATTGATTTCACACAGTCCTCGAGAAATTGAAAAGTGCTGAAAAAATAAAGATTTTTTTTTTTTTCCTCGTCCCTCAGATTCTTAAGTAGGCTCTTCTGAGAAACAAGAAATAAAAAATGTCTGGCCTTAACTTTGTTGCCGATTCTCTTTCTTAACCATATCTATTTTCCACAGGTATGTACATGAGCCAGGTTAATAGCAGTAGAAATTAATGACTTATGTTCTGTGTCTTACAGAAGTCCTGTTCTGGTTGCCCAGTGCTCCGAGCGTCACGTTATTTGCCTGGACTGCTTCCACATGTACTGTATGACTCGCCTGAATGAACGGCAATTCGTCCATGACCAGGTGGTGGGCTACTCTCTCCCTTGTGCTGGTATGTAATAACATGTTAGCTCATTTGTCTGACCCGGAGTTTGTGTCTACAATGGTGCTTAAAAGTTTGGGAACTTTTTAGATTGGGCTTTCAGTAACAGCATTTTTCCACACCTATTTCCCTAACAATTATTTTCATATTTAATATACAGGGTCAAATGTCACAGGACACCCTTTTATTTCAGAAACAAAAGGGAAAATTACATCTCTAAATAACTTGGAACATGACCGTCATCTTAAAAGCTGCCACGTTGGATCAAGGGCAAGTTTTTCCAATGGGAAGGTGGTCATGTAGCATATCAAAGAAGGCCAGAATTGTCAGAAATCGATTGCAACAATCAGATTTGTACAACACTTTACATGAGAAACAACAATACAACAATAACAGGTTACTTAAGGATGTATGCCATACAAATTATTTCTTGTGGGAAAACACTTCAGAATGTACTTATACATTATACTTCGTAAACAGTAGCTGTTTAAATTGCAGTTTAGTAAATATAGACATTTTATAAACAGATACAGACAGGGAAAGACAGTATAAATTGGATGCCATGTGCTCCAAACCAAAGACTAACAGACTGTGATCAGCTATAAGTCCAAAAGCCAGTGCCTTTATGCTTTGGGGTTGGGTGAGTGCCCTTGACAGAGTTAATTTTCCGTCCTGTGATGACAGCATTAATGCAACATTAATTTTAGAGCAACATTAAGTTTCAATTTCAATAACTTTCAATATTACATTTTTTCAAGGGCACGCATGCGTTTATTAACAAAAGAATTTGGGTTAGATACAGAAGTCTCTTTCAGTCTTTGTTCGATTAACATTGTTTTTAAACTATTAAATAATTTTCTCACTCATTTGTCGACCACTGGAGAACCTCTGGCCATCTTTGCTTCTCAAAGACTAAGCCTTTTAAGACACTGCTTTTGTACCAAATGATGATTAAAGACATTGACATCACCTGTTTGGTGATCATATCATAAATTAAGATTCTTGACCATAAGTTGACCAGGAAAAAAATATATATTTTAAGTTCATACTGTCTGCTATTTGATATCAAAGTCAGAGTAGGTGTATGGAGCACTGCATGTTTTGTACACTGCTCACAAAAATTTCCCATAATGAATATCAACTTTTTTCAATTTGGGTTTGTACAATGTACAGCCCAAGCAATTAACGATTAAGGCCCTTTGTCAAAGAACAAAAAGCAATAGCTTAGTGGTGCTAGTGCTTCAGACCTGGAGTTTTTGGCCCATATTATGCTTAACTGCTGTGCAACTGTCTGAGCAACTTACAAATGAGTCTTGCTCAAGTGTCCAAAAGTGGCAACATTACAGAGCAAGGATTTGAGCTACGTTATTCCAGAGCCTTAACTTCACCATAATTTTAACGATAAGTATAATATTAGATTTAATAATCTGATAATAATGATAGTTATTAAAGTTAACGTCTCAAAAATAAATAAGTAGACTTGTCTTTGAAGTGTGTAAAAATTACCTGACAAGTCATAGCTAGTGCTGTGTGTGTGTGCATGTGTGTGTGTGCATGTGTGTGTGTGCGTGCGTGCGTGCGTGTGTGTGTGCGTGTGTGTGCGTGCGTGCGTGTGTGTGCGTGCGTGCGTGCTGAGTCGATGTGATTGATGGTGGTACGTTAGTAGCTGGGGTAAAGAGGAGATTATATCAGGGTGTTGTGTTCTCTGTTTCTCATACACACACACACACACACACACACACACACACACACACACACACACACACACACACACACACACA
>JAUZST010049172.1:0-25136 GCA_034779995.1 Parotocinclus haroldoi | reverse complement strand
ACAGGTTAAGCTAAAACCATTAATTTGATATCATAAATGTATACACACACACACACACACACACACACACACACACACACACACTCACACAAACATATATATATATTGGACAGGTCATGTTTTTCTCCTGACATAATGCTCTGATAACAGTACTGTTCTTTCTTTCACTTATCAGCTTAATCCGTGTCAGGATCATTGGACAACCGGTGTTGTGAAAAAAATGGAAATTTTCAATTTAGAAAGGACATCACATGCTCGTTAAATCATGTGATTCAGAATTAGAATGTCATTACTGGCAGGGCCTCAAAGAGAGAACTGAAAACTTGAAGCAAACTTTGTGCCATCTATCAAAATGGGAACCTTTGTGGAAAACATAACAATTTGTGGTTACTTGTAATTGATTAATGTTTATTTCTGCATTTCTTTTGTACAATTAATTCATTAATTGTTCACTAATTGATCTTAAGTATAGTTAAGAGAATGGACCCATAGCCTATCTTAGCAACACTGGAATCAAGGCATACAGTGGTGTTTGAAAATTTATGAGCCCTTTAAAATTCAGAAAAGTTTTATACAATTATACACATGAAACAAAAAATAACATTGTTAATACATCATCAAGGTGCTCACACTGAATCATTGTAATTGATTGACTCCCTGTATCTAATCCTTTGCTTTGAGTGCAAACCTCCAATGCAGCTAAAACTGTAACTAAATCTTATACTCTTGCACCTTGGTTTGGGTGAATTAGCCCATTCCTGCATAAGCAACTCTTCAACATGTTGGGATGTTCAGTCTCCTCAACGGAACTGCTTGCTTCAGGTCCTTCCACAAAATTTCTAACAAATTTTCTAGTGCGTTAAAGTCAGGACTTTGACTTGGCCATTTTAAAAACATTAATTTTAGTCTTTTTTACCCATTCTCTGGTGAAATGATACCTTTTTGTGTCTTGCTGTACAAGGGCATGTTCTCTTGAGATTCAGTTCGGAGAGATGTGCTAATATTTTCATTTAGAATTTAATTGTACAGTTCAAAATTCATTGCACAATCAATAAATGAAAATCTGTCCTCCTCAAGCAATAATGTTTGTTTTGGAGAGCAGTGTTTGCTACTCACAGATATGCAATATTAGATCGTTTTCCTCAATACATAATTACAATATTTTTTGCCTTATTTGTTTAAGTGGGTCCTCTGTATCTACTTTTACGACTTTTATTTACTTTTAAGACCAGTTAATGTTCATGAAGAAATATAAAAGATTCCAAAATAGTTCACAAAGGAGTTCAGGGACTTTTGTAACGTTTGATTTACACCTTATGCACCGTCATTGTGAAAGCAGTCTTACCATGAGTCCATGTACTCATTTCAAAATAAGGATGGCCCATTCTGCTTAATAACAACAGCCAAATTTACAAAACCACAGCCAAAAAAATCCAGGGGAGTTGTGTTTCACAAAACCTCTCTATTCATAACTTAAGGCTGAAGAGATCGTGATGATGACACGTTGTAGCCTTCATCCCACAAGCACTTACTGACTCATGAGCTGAGTGAGCAGCTACAGTCCACTCCACGCTCCACTGCCACGTATTGGCACCCACGATAAAGAGGAGTAGAAAGAGTCGCAAGAAATTCAACGATTGACTCAATGCCACACTTAAGAAATTAGGAAAAAAATCAACCTTTTATTTAAGAGCATTTAGTCTGAGGATTAAATCTCACATCAAGAAAATACTGCTTACAAAAAAATCAAATATCCCCTAAATAAATATCTCCTAATTTTTGTGAGCAGTGTAATTACTTCTAACAAAACCCCATATGTCACTCTTGCATTTAAGACTTACCATACAGTCTCCATTTGCAAACAAAAGAGCAAGAGCTAGTGTTCTCCTGCAGGATCTTACACGTTTAGAAAATACAGAGCAGGGATTTTGAAACTATTCCTCCCCACAAAATCTCTACAGGTCATCCAGGGTACTAGATACTCTCGTGCACTTTTTAGCTCATCCCATGGGTTTTCTAAGGGTTTGAAACCAGGGTAATCTTGGCACTTGCATTTATGGTTAAATCTCAGAAAAGGTTTTTTCCCTGGCAAGTCTCATAAAAATCTGTTGGATGGATGTGGATGTGGTGTAATAGTTTTGAAGACTTCATGACTCCATGATACTACTTATGTGTACCTCTCGAACAGTGATCATTTCTGACCCGTCTTACCATCCTCCTCACTGTGCATGTAAACAAAATAAATAGCGGCCCTTGTCAAGGCAAGTGTGTCACAGTTCCAGTTGACTATAACTTCTTAATTATTGAATCAACACCATATATGGGAATTTTTAGGGCAATTTTACTAATTGCTTTTTTTTTTTCTTTTGTCGTTTATCTTGTCATTTGGCAATTTGTGACATTTGTGTCAGGTAAGGAATACAAAGAGTGTGTCTTACCTACACTCAAGCATGGTGGTGGCAATGGCATGGTTTGGGGACGCATGAGTGCTACTGTTGTCATGGAGGAGTGGAAAGGATTTCAATGGTGACCTGTGAAGCTCTAGCGAACTGCATGGCCAAGAGAGTTAAAGCACTGCTGGAAAATAATGGTGGCCATTGACACTGGTCACAATATGGCCATTTTCACTTAGGGGTGCACTCACATTTGTTGCCAGCGGTTTAGGCATTCATTAGGCTGTATGTTGAGTTATTTTGAAGGAACATATGACAAATGTCATATCTTCTTCCTGCTGTTAAGGAAAAGATAATGACTAAAATATTTGTGAGATACTGTGTTCTATATCTGTGAAACAAGAGGTCAAGTCATTATATCATGAATTACAGCTTGACAGTTTTTAAATACTGATCTATAACTGTGGCATACATTTATCGATGAAATCACAAACTTTATCCTCAGATTAGATTGATTTCACTTAAACGTTAAATGTTCTAATTTTCAATGTGAGATTCAGCTAATTCAGACAAAAGTGAATTTCTTTTTCTCATTATTCTCATCTTGGTCAAGGATGTCTGTTTAGACTCTATATAAGACAAAGATAAGGGGGTTTAGCCTAACTCACATTTAGTCGGTCGCTCCAGTTTCCGTCTTCCACGTTTCTTGCGAGGCAGAGGTGGCAGTGTGTCCTCTTTATCCTTCTCGGAGCTACACTCGTCCTGGGCATCAACAAATCCGTTCGCCAGGGATTGGCTCATGCTGCAAGCAGCTTGCTGAGGGAGGCCATTTTCCAGAGCATTCTTATCCTGTTTGATGTGGCAGACTTCGGATGATCTGTTGCTATGCCATTCTTCTACACCCCCATTCTGAACCTGAAGCTGTGAACACGACTGAATTCCAGCCCCTCTGTGATTCTTGGACACACCTACAAACTCTGTCAGTGATTCACAGTTCTCTGCCTGCAAAAAGAAACGGCACCATGAGCTCCACTGGGTAAATATGTTCAATTCCAACATCACAGCCAAACAGATTTTACTACACAGAATAGTGTGTTATTAAATCTTAAATCTTCTGTCTTATCGGGTACCTTAGCACAACACAAATACTGTACTCAAAAGGTAATATGAAATTATTTACAATTACATTTTATTCGAATTTACATTCATTTCAGTAGAAAAGATTATTTTACATTTCTGTAAAAAAAAACAACTCATGTGCAGTATGTACAGTTATATTCAAATGTAAGCAAGTTAGCACAGCCCAAGCAGTCGTCAACAATGTCATTTAATTTCTGTAAACTTCAATAAAGCATTAAGTTCTGCGACCTTACAAAATCACCAGTGAGTCATCTGTGAGTATTTTTTAATAAATGATTTTAAAAGGTGTGCAATAAAATGTTTAATAGTTAGTTCTGCCTTGATCTAGGCAGGAGTAAACAAATCTGTTATCTACAATTACATCCATCAACACTGTTACATGTGAAGCACATGACAGCAAACAACATTACATTGTATCAAATGTCATATCTTCTTCCTGTTGTTAAGGAAAAGATAATGACTAAAATATTGACAAAAATGTGTGCGGTGTAGTTACTTTTGTGAGATACTGTGTTCTATATCTGTGAAACAAGAAGTCATTATATCGTGAATTACAGCTTGACAGTTTTTAAATACTGATCTATAACTGTGGCATGCATTTATTGATTAAATCACAAACTATATCCTCAGACTAAATTGACTTCACTTAAAACACTTCTTTTCATTGTGAGATTCAGCTAATTCAGAGGAAAGTGAATTTATTATTCTCATCGTTCTTATTCTCTTTGTTAGTACTTTGTTACAAACGTGACTAGTGAGTTCTAGGTGATATTCTTTGGTAGTCATGACCATGCCATTAAAACGAAGCTCTCTTTGTTAGCTGCCTCTCCTTAAACGCTTACGTATGCAGGTGCTTTTTAAAGCCTTACCAAATCAGATTTTTAGTCTGCAACAGCAATGTGTCTTTATCTTAATGTAACTATTATAAATGAACAACTTTCACTCATAAAAATGGCTGCTCTGTTTAGAAAGTGGAAACTGGAACAGTTCCAAGTTTTCTTTCCTCGAAAGCAATCATATCATTCCATTCCAGCAACATAACCGCTGCAATTGCTTTTGGCAAAGTACACAAACAATGTGTATATAAACACCAAAACACCCTCTATGATGTATCGGGAAACATTCAATTCTACTTTATTCGCATCAAGAAAATGTTATAAAATCAGATATCTATGAGTTACATAAATGTTAATGTTTCCATTTTCCATGTTGGTAAAGCAGTGAAAATGACCTGGAATTTGTCTGCATTATGCTATCTGATAACAGATTTACAAAAGGCTTGTGTGTGTGTGTGTGTGTGTGTGTGTGTGTGTGTGTGTGTGTGTGTGTGTGTGTGTGTGTGTGTGTGTGTGTGTGAGAAACCACATGTTAAAGAACATTTATGGTCCTTTTAACAACGGACATTGTTGCGCACCCAAAAAAGCAAGCCAAGAACAACAGTGACAGAAATCAACTCCAAAATAAGCTGAGAAGCAAACAGGAGAAACCCTGAGAGAAACCTCTGTGTGAGGCTGAACAATTGAAAAAATCTTATAAAGGTAGCAGAATATAAAGAAAATCATACGCCATGATGATTCATTATGGTACACCTGTGCAATAATCATTGTTGTCTAGTATCTTAAATGTCACAACTTTGAGGTGGATGGATTATCTCAGCAAGGAAGTGATCACGTACACATTTAAAGAAACTGAACAGTATTTCGGAGTAAAAGGGTTTTCGTGTACATCCAAAAAGTCTTAGATCTTTGAGTTCAGCTCGTGAAAAATGAAAAACGTTTCATGTGAGAAAGGAACTCCTTCGATGGTGGTCGTACCGAGTTCCACGTCATCAGAAATGGATCCCTGACTGCTGTTGAGGTCCTGTAGCTGGAGCAGTTGTAAACAATTCTCATGTCATGGACGATAATGCAAGACCCCTCCGTGTGCATCTAGTCAACAACATGCTTCAGGAAGCAGGAATCAGTTGCATAGACTAGCCTTCATGTTCTCCATACCTAAATCCCATTGAATATACTTGGGAAGAGACTTCTGGCAAACCGTCATGATGCCTCCTACAACATTTCTTATGTTGGAAGTTGCCCTGGAGCAAGAGTGGCAGAGAATCCCACAAGATCTGCTGGATAATCTGATCCTGTTCATGCCCCATCACTGTCAGTGTGTTTTGGTAGTCTTGGGTGATCATACACCCTACTGAACAGTCAACGTGTGGCACTCTTGTCCAGTTTGACATGTTTCTATATACGACACATACTGTAATTTGTAAGTACAATCTTGATATCAGCAGCAAAACAGCATTTAGCTGTGTTTTCCACATAAGTAAAATGAATATTTATTATTACTACTATTATGGGTTATAAAAGCTATGAGAAAGTAAAATCTGAGGCTGATATAATATAAAACCTGGTCAGTACTTCGGATTGTATGGAACAGAAAAACTGTATTCCACACAGGATATATGTGTGATTATCTAAACAGTCACCCAACATTAAATGGACATGACTGAAGGAGAGAGATGACTTTAAAAGTCTATCTAAGTTATAACTGGTTGTTTAAGACTATAGGGGATCAGTGCTTGCGCTCCAGTGTCAATTTCCATGTAAAAAATATTATTTTTGCCCTTATTTGCTCAATAATTACCCCAACACACCCGCTGCCAACTTGCACAATATAACTGTCATCTTATATTAGCCCTGCTTGTGTATGATTTTAGTAAAGCAGAAACAATATGTTTTCCATTATTCAATATAAATAGCAAAACAGTCTTGGAAACACAGCAAGTTTTCAACACGATGTTTAAAAAAATTGTCGAAACAATAGCTTACAGCTGTGTCAGTCAAACTGCTTAACAACTTCATGTGTGCATCAGGGTTACACCAAGGTTCAATAAATAATGTGTACACAAACTCTCACACACCTTTGGAACGTGAACGCAAACAAAATTTCCTAGAGGAAACCAGTTGACATGAGGAGAACATGCAAATTGCACACGAGCAGCAGCTAGATCAAGAAGCAGCATGAGAAATGCATGGATATCCCTGGTAAAGATGATGTCTTGAAGGCTTTTCTGCATTAATGCTGCCATTACAAAACTACAAATGACCTTTGCCAAGGGCACTGACACAACCCCATTCCATGACAGACCCTGACGTTTGGACTTGTTGCTGATAATAGACTGGATAGTCCTTTTCGTCATCGTTCCAAAGCAGATGGCTTCCATTTTCTGAAAAAAAGATCTGGAATACTGATTCTTCTGACCACAATACAGGTTTCCATTGTGTGAGGGTCCATCCTAGGTGCCTCCAAGCCCGGAAAAGTCAACGCCACTTCTGGATATAGGTAAAATGTGGTTTCTATCTTGCAAGGTAAAGTTTTAAGTGACATTGGTGTTGCTCTGCATTGTAGTGTTTGATAACACTTTGCCAAAGTAATGTCTTGCCCATGTGACTCTAATAACTATTGTTAAATGGCAGTTGTTAATGCAGTGCCGTCTGAAGGATGCCAGAATGGATGTTTATTAACACGTGAAATTAAGTAAGACAAAACCTGAAACATACATCAGCTTCTTACCATCCGCAATGAAATAAAAGTAAGAACCACTGTCTGTTGTTTAATATGCATTTTTCATACTCTCCATATTTTTTTAGGATTTTAGATTGTATTTCTCAACCAATGTTGGCTAGGTTGCACTAAGAAAAAAAAACACTTAATCTTTAGGTTTTACATACTGACAAAGTCAAGCGAATAAAAAAACTAAATTACCCCAGAGGTCTAAGGGTTAATGCGCTCCTTCCTTCCTTACTACTGCTGAAGTAATGATCACCTTTAGAAGCAGGACAGTATTGTTTTTTGTTTGCTTGTTTCCTACCTGTGCCTCTTCATAACCTCCCACACCACATTAAAACAGCACTCAGAATCAACTATGTATGCAGTAACCTATAAACGCAAGCAACGTTACTGCTCATCTATGCATGTGTTATTCTGTATGACTGCCTAACATTAATCTAATTAAATTAGAACAAATGTTTATCTATTTTCTGGACTCTGGTAAAGCAGCTGTTAAGGTAGTGGGGCTGTGACCCAGAAAGTACAGATCAATTATCATTTTAGCCAAGCTGTTAATTTTAAGTAGCACCAAGCAAACATAAACGTATATGCATAGATATTGTATATTGATACGTGCATTATTAATGTGTGTATTGCTTTCTTATATCTCATGTCATATCTAGCATAGTTCTGTTGTTCTGTCTTGTATTCATTGTGATGTCACACCAACAAGAATTCAGTGTACGTCCTGTCTTTGGCAAATAAAGTTTTAATTCATTAATTTATTAACCCACTATTGCTTTGATTGCAAGATTTTATCAGTTGCAAGACACTCTGGATAAAACTGTCGACTAAATGGCTAAACCTAAATGTAAATAGTCACAGATTTCAGTAATAACAACACAATCAGTAGTAATAACACTGTTCAGCAAGAAAAAATGTAGGCTAATGCGATTCAGGGAATTCCACTAAAATATTCAGTGTCTATTGACCAGAAAATAAAGAGACGAAGGAAAAATAATAAGATGAATGGTGATGGTGCTCTAGCGAGATTTTTACAGTCAGCTTGGACAAAGAGCACCTCACTGTAGCCCATTAAAGGTGCACTAATGCAAAACCCGTAATTAGAACATGCACTGTTTGGGACTGTTTTCCATGATGTGCCTCTCTGTTCCACAGATAATAATTTCAAATTAAACCAAATCAAGTCAGATATGATTAAGTGCACCTTCCAATCTTTAATTTAAGGGCATGTATAGGTTTTATATACTTTTTGGTTTCTGATTATGGGATTGTGTTCAAATTACAGTGCTTTTTAACACAGTCCCCCTCATTTAATAATGTCAGAGCACCCTTATATTTGAGACATAGCAATTACATTATGTCCACCTTTAGTACTTTGTTGCCCATGCCTTGTATGCAATGACTGCTTGAAGTCTGCGATTCATAGAGATCACCAGGTGCTGAGTAATTTCCCTGGTGGTGACCAACTGTAGCTCTTGCTTTGTTTCCTTATCCTTGTTCTTTTCAGAAAATGTCATTTAAATTCGTAATTGTATTGTTCATTAAATAATTTTCTAATTTTTATTCAAAAAAAGACCTGTGTAGTCTTAGAAAAACATTTGGAATCATTATTATTACACTGGATTAAGAGTTTGGTGGTATTTACTGGAACTTAAGCAGCTAAGTCTCTAGTTATGACTCTAGTTATAACTGGTCATGGTTTACCCATGATTGTCTGATGGGAAAAAATGTATGAATGGTTACTATTGTATATCGACCATAGACCTAGCCAAGGGTGATGCATCAGAGATACTTAGTTTTCTTGTGAAAATTCCCCATATATTTACATTACAGTAGCATAAACAGACTGTGAATATTGTCACGTCCGGTCGACATCCATTTCAGCCAACGACCTGATTCACAGAAATGAATGTGATTGTGAAATGGTCCATATCTGCAATATTCCTAATTCTGACAATGACTGCTCCTATCATCAGGATATATTTAGTTTGAGCTCTGATGAAGTCACAGCCATCTATGGCAATCAGTCAGAAAGAGCATCATTTGGCTCTGATCTCATTCATGCTTCCTCACAAAATCAAACAAACACATAGGCAGCAGTTCAAAAGGCAATGTCTGGTTTCCTGTATGTCAGAGGTACAACGTGTTGGCCCTCGTCCCCCTAGACTGGTAGTTGTCTTCCTGTACTTTGCTCTTTTCCTTTACTAAGCAGACTCAAACCTAGGTACCCAAACATTTAAACACATTGAAACAAAATGATCTGTGTGCTAATGCATTATACAAGAACCACCTTTAATTCAACTTCTAATGTTATCAGTATCTCTTCAGAAAGTCGGTCTGATCTGGGCCTTTGGTCTCCCTCTTTTTTCACCACCCAAGTTTTACATGTGGAGTGGGAGACAAGATTAGCCCTCACGCTCCCAGAATGGCAGCTGATGTGCAGTGGAATAGAACACTGGTCCAGTTAATACTAGGAGCACAACATGAGCGTCTCGCCACCAACTACACAGTAATAACAACTGACAAACCGCTCATTGTCTTTACAATTAATCATTAAGTATTACAAACACACAACAAGCTATAGAAATAGGCTTGCTCAGCACGTAGGAGGAGAAAGTACAGCATAAGGCAAACCTGGGAGAGTTCGAGGGAGTGTTTGCTTCGAGAAAACACTAACTAGCTTCAACAGAGGTTTTTTTTTCTTCTGAAAACCAGTCAAGCTGCATTATGTGGGGGAAGGGTGCATAATGGTTATGGCTTTAGGGTTACGCTATGCTCAGTGGATCTCTGTAAACACTTAAAACTTAGTGGAAGCTTTATTGCTAACAGTTGTAGTTCAACTGATTTTTTTTTATTACTGTTCTGCAACATTTAACATTGAAATAGACTGAATTTTCTTTGAGGGGTAAAAGCACAGCACCGGTTTTTCTCATCCGCTAACTGTTCTTACAATGCACCTATTAGATACTGGGCACGGTTTCCATGCGTGGCTATGTGAACAGAGTGTGAAGCCACACAAGATGTAGGGACAAAACCCTGCGATTTATGAAACCATATCCTGCTCTGAGAGCCATTCATCTCCTCACATAAAGATATCTCAGCATACTGATCCTGCCACCTGCTTAGTTGCGTTTGCAAGCAGTAAACGATGGATATGAGAAGTTGGTGAAATCAAGAAGGACACATCGAGAGCCTCAGGAGAATAGTCTGACAGTGGCATCGTTCTTCATACTCGCAGCTGCTGCTTCGCCTCACTAGATCAACGCGTCAAAGCCAATCTCGTGAAGTGGAAATCAAAGAGTGCAGCTACAGAATGCCACTATTTCACAACTCGTGCTAAAAGACTAAAAGGGACCTCTAGAGCAGCTGCTGTACAAGTTGATTATTGTTGTCATTTAAAGTGGGAGAACTCAATCAGGCCTCAGTACTATAAGACAAATCACACTGTTCAGAACAGTTCAGGACTTAAGTGTAAAGGCAGGGCAATATTACTTCCAGCCTACTCAAAGCATCTGTTTATAGTATATGCCGTATGGGACACGTCCTCCATTTGTTTCATTTTTCACTCAGCGTTACAAAGGGGGTTGAGGTATGGAAAGAATTTTAGCGTTTGGGTTTTTGGCACGACATTCCTCAACACTCACTATCTCAATCTCTTAAAGCAAAAAAGGAGGAACCATTCCGCTGCTCTAGAAAATAGTAAAACAGCTGGCAAATTGTCACTAATAAACACGGGATTAAATACCCACATATCAATTATAAGGTGACATAAGAAACAAACATATGGTGACAGATGCTCAAGCTGTTCAAAAACATGGCAAATTTCAGACAATAGCAGATTTCGTCTCCATCTTTCATCGTTCATAAGCTGGTGTTTGAAGTCTCAAGAAAGAGGAAGGGGTAGGAAAGGGGTTGTCTTTGCAGCCACCACACTAGTGTGCAAAAATAGCATTTAAAAAAGAAACACACTGTAGAGAAAAAATACCACTACTGGGTCAGGGTAAAAAATGGAACACAGCTTGAGAAAGGGAGAACACCTTTCTCATTACTTCCCTGAGGGACACATCTTGAAAGAGGGTTATATTTCAGAAAGGTAGTCAAAGGCAGCATTAAAATATAGCCCATCCCCGTCGTGTGCTGACATTATCGTACAGTTTAGACAATACCTGGAAGTGACGGCAGCCCAGGGGTTGAAGGGGCATCAGATGTATGGCATCTACACACCGGTGTGTCCTGACATGCCCTCTCCAGATTAATTATGCAAGAGCTAGGATTATTTTCCACCACAGGAAAATGGCCTCCACAACAGAGGATGTTGAGCAGAGGCTGAGAGTGACAAACGGTCCAAATGACTTTACTAAAGTGACTTTGTTAAAAAGTGAACAAGGAAAGATAGCCTAGTCTGCTCCGGCAGAGTGATGCTGACAAACGGAAATAGAAAAACATGTTAAGTGCGCCTGCAAAGGGCAGGAAGAAAACCAAGAAAAAGCAAAGAAAAGTATTTCGCAAGTGAGAAATCTACTGAGATAGTGGGAGTGAGAGTGAATGAGTCAGTCAAAAACCTGTGACAACACATGACATGACCCGGACATGATCACTGTCAGGGGTCAGAACTAAAGACAGCCTTTTGACACATAAGCAGGTTTAAATGAGCCACTGCTCTAAAAAAAAAGCCTTACACATTTGTAGTCCAATAACTGGGCGTAAATAAATACAATAGATCACAAAGTCTGATATCACGAATGAAAATGCCTCTGTGGATCTTTGTAGCGAAGGATTCTCACCAGAACACGACTCCCCCCTCCACTCCCCCGCTGGCCTGCGCTCAACGTTGTGCTTAAACGTTCATAACAAAGCTACTTTTTGTGGTGGAGAAACTTCTTGGTTGCACTTACTCTGTAGCGTTTTTGGAGCTGATTTAAGAGCGCTGACACAAAGCGCTCTCATTCACTCATTATAGATTTATTGATTATGTAACGTAGCGATTTTCAGCTACTTGCGCTGAACGTTTTAAAAGATCTTTAACACAGACAGCAAGTTATGTTCCATGCTTGGGCATGATCAGCGATCACACCTCATGCACAATGTTCCTGAGTCCAACTGAACCACACCAAAGCTGATGTCTTCAAGTGGACCTGAGCATGGTTCAATGTACCATGCATGGGCACGGCACAGAGAGATCACATTAGTCAAATAAACCAAGCATGAGTACACACTTCATAAAACCAAGACCAAATAAGATCAAGAACTGCTGACTGTCACCGATCTTCGTCCATAGTCACCTGACCTAAATCCTATTAAGCCTTTATGGGGCCACTTGAAGACAAGGGAAGCCGAGCACTCTGTAACGGCAAAAGATGTTCTTAGGATTACTGTGAAATCACACTAGGAAACATGGATCATCAGAAGTATATGCCAATTTGAGTGCACTTTGTCATCACAGCAAATTGAGGATCCTAGGAAATATCGATAACCAAAAACTCAACATTTATCATTTGTAATGAAAAACATGAATTAAAAAGGACAACAGAAACACTTTCACTAACGAAGGTGTCTCCCCACTAGAACCCAGCTCATCCATTTCCAGATTAACATCATTACTACAGTCCATCAATGGTTTGGGGAAGTTCAAACCCAAAGTAAAACTCACAATACATAATGCTTCAAGTTTCATCTGTGTTGACACATTGATGCAAATGTTCTTGTTAAACTACTTGTGCTTTTCTCCTCAAATCAAATATGCTGATTGTTAATAATGTTGTGTTGTTGCAGAAGTGAATGCCATTTGGCAAAGTACTCACAACGAGGTGCTTGCGCTTGCGGGCAGGCCGGCCAACTTTACGGGTCAGAGTGTTTAGGGCTGGCTTGTCCACCACTAGCTCCTTCTCCCGGCTCACATTCTCAGTCTGTTCAAATGACAAACAGCCTGTATGTCTCAAAAGCAATACAGAACACCTGTGCTCCCTAACCTATCAACATCTAGTGCTTTCAACCCTTATTTTTTTACCTTTTCCAACAGGTTGCACGATTAGGGATTTGGTACTGCTCCTTCTGTCTTTTGCTCTCATTAGCATAATTTAAACATTTTGTCTTTACTCGAATATTTGCCAGTACAGGTACTCCCCGTTTTACAGTGGCCCGACTGCCGATATTTCTACTTTACAATAGGAATGTGTAAAATGTGTTGAGCGCTGTGGGAAACGTAGTGAAAATGTATGGTCATGCAATAATCATTTTGTTTCCACTGTCAATACTGTAGAGTGTTCATTGCAAGTATTCATTCATATTATTTAAAAAGTTTTGCTTTGATGACCAACTGTCTGTAATAAGTGCTTTAATCATGTTTACAGGTACTTTTTGCTCGATACTCTCCTGTGTTCGATTTGGGACAAAGAGTGTGCATGTGGATCACAAATGTAGCGAGGAAAAGCTGTGGTTGCTTAATAATTATTGTGATTTTCACTTTCAATACATTATTTAATAAATCACACAAGATATTTAATAGTTCATAATAAAATAAGTGTAATTTAATATAAGTGCTTAAATCATGTTTAAGGGTACATTTCGCTCCATAGTCTCCTGTGCTTGATTTGGGACACGGTCGCATGTGATGTAAGGAGTCACATCGCAGAAGTGTTGAGCCCTGGGCAATGTAATAATTAAACGCCATGCCACGTTCCTTATTAAATGTGAAAAATGCGCAGTAGTCTTCCATACTTGGATGAGGAAGTGGGCAACGCATGAAGTAGGGAGTCAGGTGGCAAGAATGATGAGCGCAGGGAAAAATAATGAAGAAAAGCTCAATAAATGGTCGCGCATTAACCATTTTGTTTTCAACTTTCAATACATTATTGATAGATTAAACATTGTACTATAAAATAAGCTTAATGTTAATAACATTGTTTAAGGTACACCACAATACTCTCCGGCTCTTGTGACAGGAGTGATGAGTGCTGGAAAATATAGTCAGTAAAAGCCAGGGTCACTGTTATGTTTTAATCATGTTTAATATAACCTGTACTATATACATTATTCACAATAAATTCACCGTCAATTGGATTTGTCAGAACTTATCCCCATCGTAACTGATCTTTGTGTGAAACTCTAATGCAATCCTATTTACTTCTCATTCACACTCAGCGTCTGTGTACCCACACCTGTGTTCAGGAAAATAACCAAGCAAGTGAATGTCTTCTCAATAAATAAATTCAAATGAATAGAAGAAATCTTCGACGAAAAGAGAATACCTGGATCGAGTGAGCACCCACTGTTACGTACTGAGTGGATATGCAACGTGTGGGTTAATTATGTGAATAAATTGGCATTGTGACTGATACATGCAGGGAGGCCTGTCTGCATCCTCCCAAAGCACGTTTGAAAGCGAATATCATCATCTCCATCAATAACAGTAACAAGGTTTCCGTAAGCTGCACGCACTAGAGGTTGTAGAAGCCAGAGACGCACCTCAACGTGAATAGGAGCTGAATGGGGTTATCTTTCACTCCCTCTTTACATGCTCTTTTGGTCAGACAAGGGTATTTAGATAATGTGAAAAGCCGGCACTTGAATGACACCTCCCATTGAGGCACTGTGAAGTGAAGATTCTATAGTCCTAGTGCTGACCTACCGTTCTCAGTTCCCACTTGACACAGTTACAAAGACATTTGGCAGCTCTTTCTCTTCCCTCCTTCCCACTCCTCTTTGTCTAGCTCAAAATGCGTCTCCCCCTCCAACAGCCACCCTCCCTGCCACCCAAGCACCCTAGGGTGCACAGGGAATAGAAGATGATCCTAATTTTGTCACAATACTAAAAGTGACTGAATAGCACCGCTACGCACTCAATCAGAATAAGGATATGAAATATGTCTATCACGCCCGAAAATAGCTTGTTGCACACAGACTGCTTATGTCGAAGTATCCCCAGAGATTGCTAACTCCCTGCTGATATTATTACCACTGAAGAATGGAGGTGACACCATGCCTAATGACTAATCCATAAGAATGTGCTACTACTAATCGTCAAATTGATCCTAATTTGTGTTCTCGCTTGCCTGTAGGGCAAGACTTTATCCCACAAACACCCAATTGCTTTCTTACCCCAATTGTAACAATGAATTTCAATAAACAAACGCAAGGTCCGTAAACTTGAGGTTGCCTAGTGTGAACTCACCAAAGTCGTCTCAGACTTTGCTCTATTTCTGGCAGACGGCCAGTTATTTAAGGCGAGCCTTGTTGCCAGGCAACAGGATGACAGCGAACCTTTCGTGGTTCCACGGGTGGAGATGAGGAAAATGAATTTGACTATAAATCAGCCATACAGTAGCTTCCCATCCAAAAGGTAACACCCACGTCACCACAATACAGGACTGATATGGGGGCACAAACCTCCAACAATGGGTTACAATGGGATTGGTGTTTACACAAGATGCACGCTGAATATTCTGTACAATCCCAGTACAATGGCAGAACAAGCCAGCATTTTTCATCGGTTCAACTTCCTAATGAACACATTTAAGGGTTTGACAAATCGGATTCAAGAAAAGAGAATAAAGTTTCACTGGAAACAACCAGACCAGGAAAACTTACCTAGGGTTAATTAATGAGTCACATGTGCCCTAATTACATTTTTCTTCAATTTTCGAGGGGGGTTCATATACAGCTTCTTAAAAAAACATCTAGGATGTCCTTTGATATGCATTTTTCAGCTCTCAGACTAAACTATTTTTTTGGCATGATTTTTAACAGAAAAGTCACGTCATTCACCACACAAACATTATACAGCAAAATATGCTGTTTGAATAAAATGGGATTTTTTTTTTTGTTTTATCCTAATAATTATAAAACAAACATTAATTTACAGAAATGGCATGCAAATGCACAGCATTTATTCGCTGTAAATGGTAACAGGCCAAAAAAAAGATGCAGTGTTTTCAGACCTCGATTAATAATGCACAACACACAAGTTTATATTCATTAAAAAAACAACACTTATGATTCAGAAATCAATATTTCAATCACAGCTTGTACTGTATGTGTCTCGTATTCTTCCTTAATAGATAACATTTGGTTCAGGTAATCACCTAATCGGTACTTTATGAGGTGTATTTAGTGGATACTAGAATGTAATCACCATACATGTAACTATGGTGATTTTAAGAAAAAAAGGCAGAGGTATCTTATTTTATCCAGAGATCTATGCTCATAAACTCCTCGATAATTATTCAGTTACTAATCTGACAACACAATGTACAGTAGCTGCTATGAAAATATTCAGTATTACGTATAAGCATTAAGTGAAGAATGTTTAACTCAACAAAGGGGTCTATGTACTAAATTTGGGGGTAACATTAGATATCAAGGCATATTCCCTTCCCTTTACTTTGTCCCGTTCAAATTTATTTCTCATGCTTAACTCACTGTTGTGTAAACTCTTACCATGTGATTTCCACCACTGGTGTAGTCTGGGCCTTTGAGAGCAGTGGCGGCGGTAACGGTGTTGGATGGCATTGCCAATAAGAATCACTTTCCAAAGCAATATAAGTCACAAAAGGCAAAACAAAAAAAAAGTTAAAAAGCCAAATGATCTTCCCCTGTTTGGATTACCTAGCAAAAAACAGAAAAGAACAAGTCACTTACGTCAAATGTGAATCTTATAAACATAGGAAATCTTACAGAAACTGTCTACAGCCTATGCATGAAGCATCTACTGACAACGCTGTCTTGAAATATGGAGTATCAGCACTGCTCTGAATATAACTGACTCCTTAATTTCCTTACTTTTCTCATTTTTTTTACAAATCACACAAATCCATGCATTACGAGAATACACATTCCTTCCAACACCATGTAACTTCAGAATAGCAGCTCATTTACTGTGCAAAGCTCCCATAAATCGATAATAATTTGTAATTTCAATACTGATATAGGAAAGTAGATACGTGTTCATATATCAACGATGTATATATATATATATAAACATACAAAAGCATAGGTTATTACACATCTGTGTGCTGGGGGACCCTTCAACACAACATAGCTTTAGTTCTTGGGAGCATAGTGGAAGTACATATATAATATGAGCGGCTATACCCTCTGGACAAGACTTATGAATTCCATAAAAGCCTGTGGCATTTTTGCCAAGGCCATTTTACTTACAGTAGTTGTGGGTGTTTTGACATCGTGGAGATTATGGAGATTACATCGATTTTACACTACAAGGTTCAACACGGGTCTGAAGATACATTCAAATTAGATTTAGACAATAAGACAATAAATCCGTTTTGGCAGCACCTGAAAATGATGATGTATCTCTAAATCAGAATAAGAACAGGCCTTTTGCTTTTAGTAATGGTTCCTTGGTGTTGACCCCGCACCGATCTAGAGGCTAAAAGAGGGAACCTTGCAGGCCTATCGATTTGTCAGGGGGGTTTGGGAAGGTAACGGAAGCGCGTGTGGTGTCCGGTCACCTGCCTTGGCCATTCTAGAAAGCGAATAAAAGCACTTTTATCCGCCCGAGTCAAGCAATTCAGCTTTTACACGCCGTGCTTAAAGGCTGCTGTTTCTATATAACAAGGAGCCAGCTGTGTTCACGTTTTTAGCCTTCCACCTACATAATCCTGTCGAGTTCAAGTGCACAGAGCGCAGCGTCTGAAGCTCACATCTGCAGAAGCAGAGGCAAAAGCCGCCTCTCCGACATCGACTAGCGCTCCCTCACACGACTACAGTCTCTCCCGAGCAGCCACACTCACAAAGGCGCTATTTTGACAAAGGGACAGGATGATAAAGAACTGGAGCACACATTTAATTACCCGTTTTTGCCAAGTTCCAGACCTGAGCCCTTTTTCTGTTTAGTTGACGCCGACTCCCGGATCCTTCTTGCCTTGCTTTCCCCGTCCTCCGCCTCCCCGGCCGGCCAGCGCTTCTCCCGCGGCCCCGCGCACTGCAGAGAGAGCCGGTCTGCGCGACGCGCGGTCCTACTGCGAGTCCGTTTCGCGTTACTCTTTCTCATGTTGGGGCTCATATTGGCGTTTATTTCTAAATTACGCGGTCTTATGCAAAAGAACAGCTTCAATGTGACATACCTCTGAAAGTTTTCATTGAAACGATGAAATACAGTGTAGAATAATTTCTTCATAAGGTGTTACTGGCTGCCTTGCTGGTATGTTTCTAGACTACTTGTTATTCCAATAATATTGTTTTTGCTAATGTAAGTGATGCCTAGATCAATGCCTTTGTTTTAGCTGTTATAAGTGCCTAGCTATAAAAATATAGCTTGTTTGCAGCATGGCTGACTTTAATTTAAATATTTGCTGGACGTCTGTTGCTCCATGTGAAAAAAGGCTCTGACTGAAAGAATTAGCTGCTTCTGGAAATAGTAGTAGAAATTGTATTGTCTGTAAAGAATTAGCATGGTGTATCCTGCAGTTCTGCCAAGCAATTCAGGATAATTTTCACATTCTTACTGCCATGATTTGAAACAGGCACAGCAACTTTTTACTGAGGATCATGACCCAGTGACACGGTTCTAATGAAATATATATACACTATATTGACAAAAGTATTTGCTCACCCATCCAAATGATCTGAATTTTCCAATCACTTCCATGGCCACATGTGTATAAAATTAAACACCTAGGCATGTGGACTGTTTTTACAAACATTTGTGAAAGAATGGGCCGCTCTCAGGAGCTCAGTGAATTCCAGCGTGGAACTGTGATGCCACCTGTGCAACAAATCCAGTCGTGAAAGTTCCTAAACATTCCACAGTTATCTGTCAGCTGTATTATAAGAAAATGGAAGCGGGGTGGATGGAGCAGGGTCAGTGGATGCTGAAGCACATAGTGCAAAAAGGTCGCCAACTTTCTGCAGTCAATCACTACAGACCAAACTTCATGTGGCCTTCAGATTAGCTCAAGAACAGTGCGTAAAGAGCTTCATGGAATGGATTTCCATGGTCGAACAGCTGCATCCAAGCCATACATCACCAAGTGTAATGCAAAGCATCTGATGCAGTTGTGTAAAGCACGCCGGCACTGGACTCTAGAGCATTGAAGATACATTCTCTGGAGTGACGCATTGCGCTTCTCCATCTGGCAATCTGATGGACGAGTCTGGGTTTGCAGTTTCCAGGAGAACGGCACTTGTTTGACTGCATTGTGCCATGTGTAAAGTTTGGTGGAGGTGGGGTTATGGTTTGCTGTTGTTTTTGAGGAGCTGGGCTTGGCCCCTTAGTTCCAGTGAAAGGAACTCTGAATGCTTAAACATACCAAGACACTTTGTAGAAACAATTCAGAGCTGGCCCCTTCCTCTTCCAACTTAACTATGCACCAGTGCACAAAGCAAGGTCCATAAAGACATGTCTGGTGTGGATGAAGTTGACTGGCCTACACAGAGTCCTGACCTCAACCCGATAGAACACCTTGAATGAATTAGAGCGGAGATTGAGAGCCAGGCCTTCTTGTCCAACATCAGTATGTGACCTCATAAATGCAGTTCTGGAAGAATGGTCAAAATCTCCATAAACACACTCCTAAACCTTCTGGACAGCTTTTTCAGAAGAGTTGAAGATGTTCTGGGGCCACTGTCATATTGAATGCTATGGATTAGGATTTTTTGTCATGCCACAAATTCCACAAGGTGTGGAATTCCTCTGAGATTATTCATGACTAGACGATTGCATCATGTAATTCCCATTGTACCATATCTCATGTTCTACCACATTCCAAGAGAGTTCTTCTGGATTCAGGTCCGATAACTGAGAAACCCCTGAAGAACACTCAGATCATTGTTGTGTTCATGAAACCAGCTTGAGACACTGTTTGCTTTGTGATCCAGTGCATAATTCTGGAAGTAGCCAAATAAGATTGATAAATTGTGACACTAGGATAGTAAGAATGCTGGTCACAAATATTGGCTGAAGATATAGTGAATATACTGGACACTAGCACTGGACACAAAACACAGCATATGTTGGTCTATTTAACAGGGTATTTTAACAGCTACATACTAGACCCTTGTTTAAAGCATAAATAAACCCCACTGTATTTGAAACTTGTCTCTAAATGTTCGTATAGTCCTTTTTATTCATTACAATGCCCTTTCCCATACTATAACATTGCAATGCCCAACCCATATTATGTCTAAAGGGCAACAAGCCATTTGCAAAGATATTAACACTGTGCTTAAGGTAACAAGGAGAAGAAATGTCTTTTCTGTCATTTACACTGCATGTTAGATAGTCCAAATTTGCAGGCTGCCACAGCATGTCTGCTAAATGTCTGCATAGGTTTCTGGCTAGCAGTACAAGCCAAGAGACCACCGAAATCTCACTCATTACAGTATGACAGCCATTCTAAACTTCACAGGGGCTCTCCCAGTCATTGGTGAGCAATTTTACACAGGAGATTTTACACCCACACTCACTTCTAAGCCTGCAAACTCCAGCCTGCAAACTGTTTGTCATACTTTCCCTTTCCCCTTGAAGTCAGCCCAGCTCAGGCACTGAAGGTTCAGATCATGAATGACTTCTGGGCTTTTCTGTGTGCTGCACTTGTGTATGACCCATTTACATCTGACCTAAATAAGGCGGTTGTGATATATACACTGGACACAACAATAGGGGATATTTCATTATGGGATATTTAATTTTGTGTATTTATGAAATGGTCCAAGTTATATCCCATGAACTTGATGAACTGACTCCTGGGAGTGCTCAGAGAATGAACAGTTGTCACCTCAATCAGGATACTATCACATATTTGCAATAGTCCAACTGCACACTGGTACTTCCAGACCAAAATTAAATAAACTCATATCATGTAGATTATGTGTGACCTACTCTGTCTGCCCAGAATAAGATATTTGCACATTCTATTGTTTTGCTGGACCATCTTGTTCTTTGGTTGAGGTGTACATTTACTGCGCTATTGTTTCTGCAACTTTATGCAACAGTTATTTCCGTACAGTGTTGCGTTCATTTTTTACACTTCAAGATCTTCAAGTATTTTTCCAGCACATTTGAAAGACTTTCAGTGCAGTTAAGGTCAGGAATCTAAAGTGCAAAATTCATGGACCAATTCATGGATTGACACTTGACCACATCCGTCCAGGTTTTAATAAGGTATCGGACAATTTCAGTCATTTCAGCAATCTCCATAGCACTTTGCCTCATACAGGACAGTAATTTTTACTCTTCTAAAAACAGTTACATCTTTTCCACAGTAATTGGAACAGTCTTCCAGTATGGTTGTTTAAGAAACGAGAAGATTCTCACTGCATCAGGTAGGGTTAAAACTGAAGCATATTAATCACTGCAGTAATTATTCAGTCAAAAAGCTAGACTGAAGGCAATCATCCAAATAAATGAATCAAAACAAAACTTTTTTTTTCCAGGTAGTGTAGAGTAAGCAAAAACCAATCATTTGAAAGACTGTTATATGTGAATGTACACATGACCCAATGTTTAATTATAGCCTGCTGTGATTTCCCTCGATAAATCTCCTAGATAGCCAGGCCTAATATTTGCTTCCTTGTCGGCTAATTCATGATCCTGACTCCTGTTGTTCCTGTTGCTCTTGTTACAGTTTACCTGCTCCTGTTCCTGTTTTATGTATTGTCCACTGACTTGTGTGTGACATGTTAATAGCTAGTGGTAGCCCTTTGTTTGTATCTGTTGTAGTGTTGGCATTTGTATTTGCCTTCCAGATTAGTCTCTTTGATTGTATAAACTAAAGTCTTGTCTATTAACCCCTGTGAATTCCATCCCTGTGTTTTATTACTATTAGCGCTCTATCTATTTGTATTAACATAAGCTGTTAACTTAGTTAAACAGTCTCGCTCTACACACCGTGTACCTCATCTTGTTTGTGTTCTGTATTTACCATGTTTTTGGTAAGAAAGCCTAACTTGTACCTATGTCTCTCTGTCTCAATTTCCTGTATCCATTGTTTCATCTACAAGCCTCTGCAGACATCATGGACCTCGCTCTTTCCTGAATATTTAAATGTTAAGTTTCTGTATATACAGTTAATGATAGACAATTAGACAGTTTAGGTTTGTTAAAAAAAACAGTATGCCAGCTGCCTGCCGTGGTAGAGATTTGATTAATAATCTATACTGATTTTCTATACTGTCGACATGATAAGGTTGTTTAGAAATGTTGTTTTCTTAATATAGTTGAGCAAAACTGTTAAACTGCTAAGGTTACAGTTATCAATCATTGACTAAGGTGAAATGTATCGAATAACATCATGGTTTACATCATGCTAGTTGTGAGTTCATTCATACATTTCTCAGGTTTGAAATTATTTGTCGTTTACATAAATTGTGCTGCAGCTGCTTAATCATTTCTGTTTGTTGTTAAATAATAGCATGGAGTGCTTTTAGCCCCCTATACACCCAATTGTAGTGATATGACTAGAACTGCTTGATGCTTCGCATTACTGCCAGAAACTTCTGCCAAGTGTTACAGTACATTCCTTATTAGTATAGTCCTTATTAGGCCTGCTCTAGGGCCCCTGGAGTAGATTACATTGTGCTTCTTGGTCTCAGTGTAATAAGAAGTGCATATCCCTTCTTTGAAAATGTCAATAACCAGGATGAATTAGACTTGAGATTGGAAGGTTTAGGGAAGTTTAATGTCATGCTGTTTTTGAGTGTGTAATTATTTAGATGTCACAGAATTTCAGAGGTTTTAGTACAAGTACAAATGACTCCATACCATCTCCTAGACAATTTATGACTTTTATTTTTTAAGTCTCTTCAGTGAAATAAAGGTTTCAGTTTTTTTAAAGGCTTCTCATGGAGTCATAACTTCTCATGGCTTCTCCTGTCTCTGTCATGCTGATGATACTTAACTCCTCCTCTCATTCCCTCCAAAAGAGTCGCACTTCTTCTCATGTACCTCAGCTGGTCTAAAAACATTTCGTCATGGATGTCAGCTCATCACTTGAAGCTAAACCGTAGCAAGACTGAGCTGCTTTACGCTGCTGGAGATGGGTCCCCTTGTCAAGGCCTTGTCATCTCCTAACTAAACTCCTCCATCACACCTTCTGGGAATGCCAGAAACTTTGTAATAATCCAGTGGTTCTCTGGTATTTTTATATAGTGCCCCCATTTGTATATTGTATCTAAAGTGACAAATGGCCTTAACGGTGGAATTAGTACAATTGACAAGCATTATATACGAATTGTGGTGGCCTAATGGATAAGATACAGGACTATAGACCAAAAGGTTCAGGGTTCAAACCCCATCTCTTCCAAGCTGCCACTGTCAGGTCCTTGAGCAAAGCCCTTAACTCCCAACTGCTTGTACCGTAAGACTGAATCAATTGTAAGTTGCTCTGAATAAGAGCATCTGCTAAATGCCGTAAATGTAAAACGCCTCTAATTCATTTGTCTTGATGCTCATCTCACAATAGCTCCACATCACCCCTAGAGAGTGCTCTCCCCATTTTAAGAACAGCTGAAGTAATCTTTGAAACCAGCTGAGTATCTTAGCTCATTATAGCCATTATTCCACCCAGGTGGTTGTCCAACCTCCTGTTGTATCAAAACTAGATTATTACAGTGCTCTTGTGACAGATATTCCCATGAATACAATCAGACCTCTACAGCTGGTTCAGAATGCAGCAGCACATCTGGATTTCAAGTGTCCTCATGTTACTCCACTGCTGTGTTCCCATCACTGGCTCCCTGTAGTATACACATCCTCAAGCTTTGATTTGGAATTAAGGCAGCTTATGTGACCAGTTCCTGAGATCCAGGGTTCAGACCCAAGCTTAATTTTTCAAGATCAACTCTTGAGAACTTAACAAACCTAAATAAACTTGCAGTGCTCACAAAAATTAGGGGATATTTTATTTTGAAATAAGTCTTCTGGAGAAGAACGCTGTCTTATGAGGAATGTACTACATCATCAACAGTGTAATATATCAGTAGACAAGAAGGAATCTAAGTGAATATATAAAGTTATATGCAATCAAGTCTAAGCTGCAGTCACTTTTTTCCCATACTTTCATTTTGTTTATATACAAAGCAACACATTTCTTTCATTTTGAGAAACCCTCTGACATAATAGTATATCTGGCATACTGGTATTACTGCACAGGCTGACCTACAGCTCAGGATAGTTTTATTTTGGTTTCATTCTGCCATGAGTAAAAAAACATGGGAGAATCATCATCTGGGACTTTTGAAAGTGTGTCTATGATGAATTGGATAATGTCCGAACTTGCACACTCACTTTGTAATATTTCATAGTCCCTTTCCCTTAAAGGTCATATAAGTGGTATATACATATCTATTTAACAGATCTATCAGATAGAAGCTAAATTTGTAAACATGTTTGTGTCGTGCCATTTCATGTCTAAGCACAATGGATCATAGAGTACAGGAAACCAAACCATTTGGAATGACCTCACATTAGATTAAGGTATAATGAATAGACACCAAATTGAGAAAGGAATCTCCTGATATTGTAATATTGAGTCTGCAGTCAGTTATCGTACATGCTAGCTGATTTCGTAGTTAAATGAGGCTGTTGTTGTTTAGTTATCACAACCTTGCTCACTAGTAACAATGAAAGGTGTCTAGGTAGCTAGACTTCAAGTTAATACATGCTTTAATTTGTTCTATTTTCACCTTCTCCATGAGGCATAGTGTCTGCTTTTTATACTATTCCTAGCAAAACACAGAAATGGGCATGCCTCCAAGGCCATATAATAGCTGTCTGAGTTCATACTGCTGGTTTAAGTAATGTGAGTAAATGAAACAAAATAGCTCTGAGAGGAAATAAGTAAATCTGTTCTTGCATTTCAAAGCAAATCAAAACATGAGAGCTCACCTTTAAATTACATGATACATGGTTCCTGGGCCTAAAGAAAGTCCTGTTCTGATACAGTGTATGTTCTGAAACTTCTAAATAATCAGCAGATGTGTACTATCGTACAATTCTTCTAGCAAAATTAGCATCGGATGAATAAATCAGCTTAGCAGCATCTACATGATAAATCCATTATACAACAAATACAAACATCT